>JAKGSA010001155.1:74426-97905 GCA_033558755.1 Philaethria dido | reverse complement strand
TTCAGGTTTGTTACTAATTATGATTTATAAGGTCCTAATCCTGAATTGTACATACGCATAAAAAAATAGGTTCATGCTTTATGTAGCAAAGTAGACATACTGGATCACTAATCAATATGGGGGTCCCACAGGGGTCTATTCTTGGTCCTTTCCTCTTTTTAATATACATAAATGATTTACCATATCTTGTCGGAAAGAGCCATGATATAGTATTGTTTGCTGATGATACTTCCTTAATATTTAAAATGAAAAGGTGTCTAAATGTTTATGACGATGTAAACAATGCTCTTACTAAAATAGTACATTGGTTTAGTGCTAATAACTTACTATTGAATAGTAAAAAAACTAAATGCGTCATTTTCAGAACGCCTAATACAAAAATTGTTAAAGCCAATGTACTGTTGAATGGTGAAGCCGTGGATCCTGTTGATTCTACGGTATTTCTCGGCATCACCATAGACTCCAAGTTACAGTGGGGACCTCATATTGACGGATTGGCGAATAGACTTAGCTCAGCAGCTTTCGCGGTTAAAAAATTAGATTATTGACTGACGTGGAAACGGCACGTCTTGTTTATTTTAGCTACTTTCATAGTATTATGTCCTATGGCATTATACTGTGGGGTAATGCAGCCGCTATTAATTCGATCTTTGTCCTGCAGAAGCGAGCTATTCGTGCAATCTATAACTTAGGCCCTAAAGATTCCTTAAGACAAAAATTTAAGGAAATTAATATTTTAACAGTTGCCTCTCAGTACATCTTTGAAAATGTACTGTATGTTAAGAAAAATATTAATAATTTTAACAAAGTTGGCGATGCACATAATATAAATACAAGAAATAGGCTTAAACTTGCAGCGCCTGTAACTCGATTGCATCGAGTCCGCAATTCTTTTATGGGACAATGTGTATACTTTTACAATAGGATCCCAGAAAACGTCCGAGAACTTTCCATTTTACAATTTAAAAAAATTGTAAAAAGACGTTTGTGTGTTAAAGGTTATTACCTAATTAGTGATTTTATAAATGATAACACACCTTGGGAATGAAATGCTCGCTCCAGTCTGTTTCAAAGGTATCATTGCCAATAATAAAGAATTGTAAACCATTGTCGAATATAAAAAAAAAAAAAAAAAAAATAAGGCCCGCTGAGTTTCTTACGCCGGTTCTTCTCAGGTCTGAGGCATTAAATTTAGTGAACCGGTGGTAAATTATTTGACGTTCAAAAAATGAAGCTTGTAACTTCTTACTTTGAATAAAATTATTTGACTTTGACTTTGAGACAAAGAGAATCTAGTCCGTTCACTGTTTTCCATCCAAATTCGTTACATTGCGTATTAAGTGGCTGAATTCAACGTCGAGCTTTGTGTTATCAGAGCGGAATTTAACAATAATATAATCATTTGCCTAAGTAGGAATCGAACCCATAACCAATGGCATTTATATGTAGACACTGTCGCACTATGTCACGATGGCCTCGTATAGTGTTTTAATAAAAATATTTTTCTATGACTTGGCTTGGGTTTTACAGGCTTGAAACTATTGATTACATAAATGGTATATACTGTAGCAAGGGCTATCATATTAGTTCTTGTTAACAATATCCACCCCTTCACCCATGTGCCAAACATCTGTTGAATATGGTTTCAACCGAAATTATGTTTGTGTTCTATTAATAAGTAGTCTAAAAGGCATATGAAGGTATTTGACGTAATTTAAAAGTATTTATAGCTTCACAGTTTTCCCCTTCTTTCCACAAGCAAAAACACTCCGCTCTACTAAGATTTCTGTTCCCCACTTTCCGCCGAACTGAGGCATTGCGAGGAGCTGAGTGGTGGAACTCAACGCCGTGCTTGCCTTGTTGTAAGAGGAAGGAGAAATAAAAATAATAAATATGAATTGATATAATTATAATACTTTCATTCCTGTGGTGAGAATCAAACCCATAACCATATATATATATATATATATATATATATATATGGTTATGGGTTTTGACTTCCTATATATATATATATATATATATATATATATTATATATATATATATATATATATATCTCATATGTAACTAACTGCTATATATATATATATATATTATATATATATATATATATAATAATATATATGCCTATATAATATATATATATATATATATATAATAATTACTAAAATTCAAGCACTCCAAATTGTGGCTTTTTAATTGTTATCAATGCACTTCGGATATATAGTCCCATTATTTTTATACAAATATGATTATACATATTTTCTTCAATAAAGAATTGTAAACTTTAATAATACAAGAGGGCTAACCTGTAATTTGAATACAGTAGTTGCCATTTCATGTCAGTGACATAGATAGATAGATAGATATAGTATGATGTTGCACCGTCCAACCGTGTAAATCAATTAAGCAAAGATTGATTGATGTACTTCACCTTCGGTTTTTATGATGCAAAAATTGCATAAGTTTCCTAACGAGCCTATTAGATGCAGGCAAACAGTTACTGCACCTTAGTTACTGCACTTACATATACTATGATTATAATAATTAAGACTTCAACAAAAAAATTAAACTGACTCCGATAAAATGTACTAAAAGTAACATTATAAGAAAAATAAACTTTATTGTTCCAAAAAGTGTACAATTTCATTAACAATGCTGGAGCCTCCATTTAAGCAAAGAAATGCTTGTATTTGGCTGCTCCGCTCTTCTTGTCTTGTAAACCATAGTGCTTGAGTAAATTTATAATAACATTATTACGAATGATTCAAAAACTCGTCAGATCTTAACTAAATTTAAATGAGACCACATCAAAATCGATTCACCCAGACAAAAATAATGCAGAAACGTATAAAAAATACAGCCAAATTCAGAACCTTTACATTTTTTTTTGAAGTCCGTTAAAAATTAAAAGATTTCAGCCTGTCTAGAAGTACTATCAGGTCATTTTTAGCACGTATTTCGAAGCCGGCATTAGTAGAATCTTTTCAAATGTTATTAGGTAGAAAGAGAAAACGTTAATGCGCAATTTAAAGGGGCTCTTTTATCTTACACATGGGTCGTATTTCTCAGGCACTCTCCAAACTCCTCTCTCTGCAACACAGTGAGCCCAGAAGCTGCATGGTGAATCCATGGATTGCTAAGAAGTATCTTCTGTTTAGATTGCTAGGTATTATGACTGGAATAGCTTACATTATTTGTAATTTTAGATGGTTATTGTGGATGGTGGATGTGGATGGTTTGTAAGTTAAGAAAATAATAATTAAATTTATATTACTGACAAGATTTTTTCAGTCTGACCATTTGTTTATTAATTTATTAATTTATTTTTTTTAACTTCACGCTGTATCCCGCATATAGCAGGGTAGGCAGAGGGAATCTGAGAACCCAGTGTTAAGACACTCCGTTCTCTTTCAACAAATCCGTTCTCCAGTTTCCGCCAGATGAATTATTTATTGTTTATTAATTTTCTACGGCCAATTTACTTTGCAATAAATTTAAAATAGGCAGAGCATGTTGTACGAGGAAAATAGATGAGAAATGTAGTTGTTTTTTGCGTGATTTAATGTGAATGTACGAACTGTTTAAGTACAGTTACTCAATTCAATATTTTTTTGCTATTACACTACTAAATGCTGTTTAGGCTTGAACGCGAACCGGTTGGATCGATAAAAAAATATATTGAACATTTTACTCTTGTAATTTGAAAAAAGACTAGAAGTATGCAGTTATAGAAATAATATCAATAAAAACTAGATAAAAAGCCCAATAATTCTTACTTTAAAATAAATTATTTTCTATTTATTTACTATACTTTTTGTTGTATATCAACTGAGCTATTAAGTTAAAAGGTCGGTTATTCAGAAGCGTCAGTTATCCATTCGACCGTTATGCTATTGAAATCTTGAATCGTGATTAAAATTGAGCCAATAAGGCTAATCGGATCTTTGCCTTTCTATGATAAATAAGTATTTATATAGGTACTTACTAAAATATGTAATAAATTACTTCTCTTTTACTTTGGGACTCACTCTGGTTTTTTAGCTTCACGCTTTTCCTGCAAATTATGGTAGAAAGAATAATAAAAGATACTGCGTGTTAAAAGGCGCAACTCAACGCCGGGCTTCGTCATATCAGAGAGGGAAAATGAAAATAATACCTTAATTTTTGTCTTTATGTATTCTTTGCACGATGTGACATACTTTAGCAAAGTAACAAATCATTTCAGGCTCCTTTTTCCTTCTATTTAGTCATTTTAACTTATTGGACACAGAATGATCTTTTATTTTGATGTAAACATTTTTATGAGTAAGTTAACTTTAAAGTCAAAGTACAGGGTACATACAGTCAAATTTGGATTTTTAATGATAAATAACAGGTACTTAATCTTTCCATTTCTCTAACGGACTTCAACAAAGGAAGAAGTTAAAAATTGGACTGTATTTTTTGTGTTACCGCATTTTTAACTTCATGAACCAATTTTGATGATTGTTTATTTCTATATATGATAGCTAGTGCTTCTAATATGGTCCCAATTAAATTCAATCTAGATCTGACGAGTCGTTCTTGAGGTACTAGCATTAAGTGCGCCTACTCCCACTTTAAAGGCCGGCAACGCACCTGTAGCTCCTCTGGTGTTACACGGGGCCGTGGGCGGCGGGGATCACTTACCATCAGGTGACCCTAACGCTCGTTTGCCTTGTCCTTTTCCATAAAAAAAAGAAAGAATTAAAGCTAATTTATAGTATTTTACTTGAAAGTGGTTTTATTTTTTTTATATTTCTTATAAAGATAATAATTACTTATAATCTATCCTTTTTTTACAATGTGAAATACCTCTGATTACATTGTATAAAGTTCATACATTGTAATTTATATGTTAATAGAATAATTTCTTGCAGACTGGTATTTGCATAAAATTTAAATTAACTTATGAGAGAATACCTAAATACTTTCAAAATTTAATGTTAGTGAATGTTTAGACCTCCGTACAAAATAATAAACTATATACTATTAACGTGGGGCAGAGGCACAAGCGTGCGACTGTAAACGCGACAGGTTGTGGGTTCGATTCCCACTCCAGGAAATGGAAGTATTTTCATTTTCCTGGGTTTGATAATAATGCAAAGCGCGTTGAGTTCCGCCACTCAGCATGCAATGCCTCAATTCGGCGGAAAGTGGGGAACAACATTGTTGTAAGAGAACGGTGTGTCTTAACACTATGTTTACAGGTTCCCTCTGTCTACCCTGCTATATGCGGGTTAGAGTTTGAAGTTAAAAAAAATATACTGTACTTTTTTACTTTACAATTTCATTTTATTTAAGTTGACATTTATTGAATGATACATTAACATAATAATATTAACCGACTTCCAAAAAAGCTTGATTTTCTAATGTGTGTTATCTCATTTTTTACTGGATAGATCAATTTTGATGAGTCTTTTTTATATGATAGCCAGTGCTTCTGATGTGGTCCCATTTAAATTTAGTTAAGGTCTGACGAGAGGGCCAATTCAGAAAATCCCCCATTTTTGAAGTTAGTTAATAATATACCGGTAAGCTGATAGTTACAACCGCAATCTGCAGTATAATTTACCTGATAGAATAATCAATAGGCACCGAAACACATTACCAATCACTATTATTTTGAAAGGCCATTTGCATATGTACATTCTAAGGGGATAGCTGACGTAGAGATTCATTCTATGGGAAATAAACCGAATATTTGGATATGTGTCCCATACATTTTGTAGTACATTTCAGTAATATTAATACGTATTGTTACCTTACATAGCTTCACGCAGTATCCCGCACATATCATGGTAAGTAGGGGAACTAGACAACCTAATGTTAAGACCGTCCCATTAACATTTTCGTTCACCACTGTACCTAACCCAACGCCGTGCGTTGCCTTGTTACCAGAGCGATTTTTATAAATATTTTAATTTCCTGGAGTGGGAATCGAACCCACAACCTGTCACGTTTACAGTCGCACGCTTGCGCCACGACGATTAACTAGATCGACTTTTAGTTAGAGATAAGTTTTAATTAAGATTACTTTTAATTAATAAATTGGATTGAATTAGTATTTGTTTTTGTATCGGCTTTACGACTGTATCTAGCGTAACGGGTCAGAAAATATAACTTTATTATCACAACAAGAGAAAGCACTTAGACAAATATGCCCATCAAAACACAAGAAATCTCATAAATGAAAAATTTTAACGTTGACACTGAAGACTCGTGTACTTTAAATACTTACATCCGAGGTCAAGAGCATTTGTTTGGCTTTTATGCACATTCCTGTTATAATTGAACGTGACACGACCTTGTCCGAGTAAAAAGCAGTCATAGTATAAAATGTGACCTGCCTTTTGTGTCGCACTTTTTACCATAAATGCTCGAAAATATATTTATGAGGTTTTTTACCTTCATATATCTGCATTTTTTTATGTGAGGCTGTATGGGAACTAAGATACTTCGTTCTGCACTTTACACTTTTTATGTTTTGTCTAGCCAAACCGGGAAAACGAAATATTTTAAATACGATTTTTTCCTATTGCAAATGGAACCCACTAATAATCTATGTAACCAGATAACTCAAATAATGCCACAATGGCAGTTAACAAAATTTTCATTAAATTATACTTATTGCAGTTTATGTATTCGTTTCCTGGGCAGAATGAATTATTCTAGCAAATCACACCGAGAATAAGTTGAAAATTGAAAGTTTTCAAACTGTCGGAATTCTTGTTCATTATTTATGTTACCTTGGATCCTAACAAAATACTAACCCTTACCAGCAACCAAAACTCTCGGAAATGGAAAGAAAAGAATTCCTTAAATCACTGTGTTTTCTTTTAATATTAGTTACAATATTTTTAATACTATACATAGTATATATACATATACTACATATAATTATACATAGCTATATTATACATATACTATATATAATTATACATAGCTTCACGCTGTATCCCGCATATAGCAGGGTAGGCAGAGGGAACCTAGTGTTAAAACACTCCGTTCCCCACTTTCCACCGAATTGAGGCATTGCGTGCTGAGTGACGAAACTCAACGCCGCGATTTGCCTTGTTACCAAACAAAGGAAATGAAAAATTCCATTTCCTGGAGTTTCGAACCCACAACCTGTCGCGTTTACAGTCGCACGCTTGTGCCTCTGCGCCACGACAGGCGTTTTTCTCATTAAAATTGGTACTTATTATATTAAATGTTATGTAACACCCACTCAATAATATTTATGTTAAATAATGATTTTTGATTTAAAATTTTATATACATCTATTGGATACAGTGTTCAAAGAAAAGATTTCTACTTTTGACAAGTAATTTAGTGACAAGCAGCCTTGTTTAAGACATTAATTTGATCTATCGGAATTTCTGAAAGGTATAGGTTTCTAATTGTTTTAATTTCTTGATTTAATGTTTTTATCTATTTTAACACTCTTCGGTGCTCAGATCCAAGATTTTTACTTAAATTATCTACATATATCCTAGAAAAGCAAAGGCATTATCCCCTATTCATTTATATCTATCTATCTCTTCAATCATTTGTAAATAATTTTGCAACCAATTCGATTACAGTACAATAGTCCGCTTTAGTTTGCTCGTTGTTAATTTATTTGGTGGTACCCCATTTCGTGCCGATCAATCTATGATTCTAATCTGACGTGTTCCTACTGAGATACAATATAATATATGATATAGAAATCATCTATTCAGAATATTAATTCGATTTTGTAGTTAATATTGGACCTAAGCATTTCTGAAACAGCAAAACTAATTAGCACATAGTGTAATTTCTGACAATAATTTTTGGCCAAGTTTTGAATTAAATTTACTTTTTGTGGTGTTAAATTTACCTTTTGTTTTGCAGCTTCTCGCTTATTCCGCATAGAATGGTAATCTGAGGAAACTTTGAGATAAGTTGTTATAAGTGTGTTAAGTGGCAGAACTCAAACAGCTGTCCCTGACTGGGAATGGAGCTCAAAACCATCGGTTTTACAGCTAGATGCATTGTCACTATTCTGTCATTGCCTAAATTTATTTTGTTAATGCGTATTGTCACCATTATAACTAGCAGGGACATTGTTTACACCTCTATAAAATGGCATAATGGCAAATAGTATAGACAAATAGACAGTACGCCACAAACCTAAATACCATCCACACCACCTGGATGCGTGGAACTCCAGTACTGTGCGGTTTCGAAGGAATTTCCTTTCACGTGCCACTGAACTGAGGAATGGCCTACCTGCAGCAGTATTTCCAGGTCGATACGACATGGGCACCTTCAAAAAGCGCGCCTACTCCCACCTCAAAGGCCGGCAACGCGTCTGTAGCTCCTCAGGTGTTACACGGGGCCGTGGGCGGCGGGGATCACTTACCATCAGGTGATCCGAACGCTCATTTGCCTTGTCCTTTCCATAAAAAAAAATGATAGGGCCACAAATAATTATATATAAATATACTTTTATTTTACGTTGCTCACATTTTTTTCACAAAATTAATCATGATTCCCACTTAAGAATCTTCTTCTTCTTCTTCTTTTAGTGCCTCTCCAACTAGTGAAGGTTGGCAGTCAGCTTCGCATATTCAGTCCTATTCCTGGCAGCATGGAATAGCTCTACAGCGCTTTTGATTCCCGTCCATTCGCGGATGTTCCTAAGCCATGACTTTTTTCTGCGGCCGATTCTCCTTCTTCCAGCAACTTTTCCCGTCATTATCAGTTGTAACAGTTCGTTTCGGTCATGTCTAAAGACGTGCCCTAAATACGAAACTTTACGCTTTTTGACAGTTAGCAAAAGCTTGCGTTTCTGGTTAACCCGGCGCAGAACTTCGTCATTCGAGATCTTATCTGTCCAATAAATCCTTAACACTCGTCTGTAGGTCCACATTTCAAAAGCTTCTATACGTTTCCTGAGGTCCTCTTTGATGGTCCAAGCCTAGCATCCATATAGAAATATCGGCCAGATGTAACTTTGAAGCAGTCGTACGCGAAGTGGAATCTTGAGGCTTAAGAATAGTTAATATTTAAAACTTTAATTTCCCGATTTGGTATGGTAAAGTGTATCACGTCCGACTTTACCACGTAAGACACTCATAAATAGAAAGAAAACAGAGAAAGGAGTGATGTACCAGTAGGTTTTCTCCATATGATATAAAATATAATCATGAAAACGGCAGCTAGGTAAGAAAAAGCTAATATATTTTCTAATAAAACAAATCGAACAGTCGTTTCACGTTACCTATGAAATTCTTTAGATCTCTCAACATTCGATTCCCACTGTAGATGGTGTTCTTGTAAATTTAATTGGAATATTTGTCTGTAGGAAATGCAATATCGAATATTTAAAATAAGAGAAGGAAGTTATTCGCTTATTCATTCAAATTTCAATCGAAATTGCATACGTTTCGGAAAAACAGAATTTTTCTTATTTGTATGTTAAAATAATGTAAAGAACAACTTAATTGGTTTAATAGCGGCCTGTCGTAGCGCAGAGGTAACCGTGCGACTGTAAACGCGACAGGTTGTGGGTTCGATTTACACTTTAGGAAATGTAAAAGTTAAATAATATTGTTTTTTATTTTCTAGCCTTCGTAATAAAGCAAAGCGCGGCGTTGAGTTCCGCCGCTCAGCACGCAATACCTCAATTCGACGGAAAATGGGGAACGGAAATGTTAAAAGAGAACGGAATGTTTTAACACTAGGTTCTCTTGTTCCCTCTGCCTATCCTGCTATTGCGGGATACAGCGTGAAGCTAAAAAAAATGCATTAACATTATATATGTTGATTACCCAATCCAAGAGATTGAATAATATTTTGTCTTATAACCAGTCATACTTACCTAAAACAATGTTATGAAATTTATTACTTGACGTTAATAGTAAGAGTCAATATTCAGTTTTATTTTTATGACTTTTAAGCGTGATAGATAACTACTAAGTAAAATTAAATATACTTGTTTGCTAGAGGCCATCTTAGTGGGACCGCGTTTGGTAGTAAACGTAAGTTGTTGTGGGTTAGATTTCCACTCGGGGGAATTACTATTTTTAAAATAATTTTGAGTTATCCACCTTAGCCACTCAACACGTATTGACTTTTATTCACGTGGATATTTGCGAACGCGGTGGTAGTACACCAGGTTACTTCTGAATATCCTATAATAAGGGAAAAATTTGAAACTATTTCTAATAATTAATCGGTTTCTTTGTTTTCCCTTTTTTCGGGATTTTTTTTAGGATGCAAATAAATAAGTGAGTTAAGCGAACTTATTAGATTATTTTATTATATATTTAAACTTTACAAAAAATTTTTTTTGGTAAAAAGAAATCACATACTGTCGATTTTTGGCACATTCGTGCAACTACTGTTTTGAATTGGCAGGCAGGATGCAGCTCGTGATTTTCATCGAAAACAAAAAATAAATACCATTGTAATCATTATATATTTCTCTTCTAAATGATCCAAGAAAGAAGAAAAAAATATTTTTTTTGCGCCTTTGAAAGGAAAAAGGTGCTTGTTGTAAAAGAAAAGTACATGTTCATGACATGTAACTAGTAAAATATAAAACTTTTTTTTTTTAACTTCACGCTGTATCCCGCATATCGCAGGATAGGCAGAGGGAATCTGAGAACCCAGTGTTAAGACACTCCGTTTTCTTTCAACAAATCCGTTCCCCATGTTTTTGAAGCAGAGTTGAAGCATTGCGTGCTGAGGAGCGGATCTCAACGCCGCGCTTTGCCTTGTTACCAAACCCAGGAAATGAAAAATTCCAATTCCTGGAGTGGGAATCGAACCCACAACCTGTCGCGTTTGCAGTCGCACGCTTGTGCCTTTGCGCTACGACATGCGTTATAAAACTTTTAAACACAATTTAAAATATGACATAATTTTAAAAGTACCTATGAGTATCTTAATACTTGAAAGTGTTATCGGTGACATACACTGAAAGGTTGCAGTTTATTTTTAGTATAGTCAAGGCTGTTTACTTTGCACAATTCATTCTGCATTATGCAAATATGTTTTCCTCACTGCCCCTGCGTTTTGCTTTTTATTATCTTTTAAGTGACATTTAAATATTTATGTGGTTAATTAGCTTTAAAGATATGATTACTTTTTTAGTGTTGTGATTGTGTATCTTACATGTAAGAAATTTTGAGGCCATCATGGTTCAGTCGCGTCGTAGTAAAAACGTTTGGTTACGGAACGAATGGTTTGGGTACAGAACCCACTCGAAGGTATTATATTTAAATTATTTTCATTTTTCAGCACTGGTAAGACAAAGCGGCTAGTCCTGGCCCGGAGGCCCAAGCCCAATTGTAAACGCGACAGGTTGTGTGTTTGAGTCCCACTCCAGGGAATTTCATATATATTTCATTTCCTCGCTCTTATAATAAGGCAAAGCGATGCGATGAGTTCCGAACGGATTGTGTTAACACTAGGTTCTCTGGTTCCCTCTGCCCACTCTACTATGTGCGGGATACAGTGTGAAGCTAAAAAGACAAAGCGCGTCGTTAAGATCAGCAACTTAACACAAAATGCAATGAATTCGGGTGAGCAGTAGAAATCAAAGTGTCTTGACACTACGTTCTGGAACGGATTATAAATTTGAATCTTAGCCGTAGGAATATTCATGTAAGTATAAATAGTAATATACGTGGGAGTTTCTTCGTTGTTATCACGTTAAAGAGGATTTAGATTTTGCGTCATAACAATGTGTCTTTATTGAAATCGATCTTCAAAATAGGCCAATCGAACTTGGGATACATAACTCCGGCTTTCCGTTTCCAGTGGTGTTGTGTACACAAGTATACTACAGATTTAGGCAACGAACCAGAGAGTTTTGGTTTTTCTCCTTGTAAATGAGCACACACATTAGTTTGACAGACTGATTGTATGGTGCAGACAAGTAATTGGGTAATTTACTATCGTAAAGTTACTGCTTTAAAGTAGCATCTTCACGCTTTATCCCGCATAGCAAGTAAGAGAGAACCTAGTGTCGAGACACTCCTTTTACCACGTTCCGCCCGAATTTAAAACATTGCGTGTTAAATGGCGCAACTAAATACTGCGCTTTGTCATATTAGAGTTAGGATTTTTTTTCTATTTTTTTTATTTTCACACTGTATCTCGCACGCGGAAGCGGAAACTAAGAACTTAGTGTTAAGACATTCCGTCCTCTAAAGATAATTCGTCATCCGTCCGTTTCCCACTTTCCGCCGAATTGAGGCATTGCGTGCTGAGTGGCGGAATTCTACGCCGCGCTTTCCTTGCTACCAGAGCAATAAAATAAAAATACTAAATATTAATTACTATATTTATAATATTATATCTTTTTTTTTTAACTTCACGCTGTAACCCGCATATAGCAGGGTAGGTAGAGGGAACCAGAGAACCTAGTGTTATGACACACCGCTCTCTTATAACAATTCCGTTCCCCACTTTCCGCCCAATTGAGGCATTGCGTGCTGAGTGGCGGAATTCAACGCCACGCTTTGCCTTGTTACCAAACCCAAGAAATGAAAATACTAAATTTTACATTTCCTGGAATGGGAATCGAACCCACAACCGCATTTACAGACAGACGCTATCCCACTGCGCCGCGATGGTCTCTTTGTGTAGTAATAGTATATTGTTAAATTCGAAACTTATCCTTAGTCCGAGTTTCGACAAAGCTGTCTTCGTCAGACGTGAGTTAATTACTGAGATAAATTAATTTATGTACATTGTATATCATTTAATTTGATATAAATATTATGTTACAGTAATATATCCGTGGAAACGTTTATTTTAAAATATTTAGGAAGAACAGATATATTAAAAATGAAAGTTTTAATATGTAATAATAATTTGATGAGACGGCGTTGAGTTTCGCCAGTTAGCACATGATGTCTGAATTTCGGACGGAAAGTCGAGAACGGAGTGTGTAGACACTAAATTCTTTCTAACTACACTACTATGCGTGAATCTTGAAGGTGTCTTTTTATTATTTATTTATATTGATATTAGATTTGGTTTAGGCGATTATGTAGGTAGATACTCAAAATATTTTTACTATTTTTATTGGGTACCGAACATGCGTGGTCTTAAAAGGCGGAAGATATATATTTTTGGATATTATATAACCAACTTAATAAGTAGGTACCTATATTTTGTGTTGATAAAAAAATTGTTTCTTTTTTTAGCTTCGCACATAGTAAGGTGTTAACTCCGTTCTCTTTCCGTTCCCTGCTTTCCGCCGAATTGGGTCATTGGGTGCTGAGTGGCGGAACTCAACGCCGCACTTTGCCTTGTGACCGGAATGAGGAAAAGAAAATATTAATTCAATATTTTCATTGTCGCGTTTACAGTCGCACGCTTGTACTTGCGCCACGACGGCCAATATTTAGCTTACTTTCAATTTACTTAAAGACAAATAAAACAGCTTCATATTGACAATCGAAAGGCATACCGTTGCACAAAAACCATCTTTCCAAACCAGTTACAACGCTTATAATTTGTTAAATAGAAATTTGTAGTACTCAGTATTCAGTTCGTACAACCTGAGGATTACCATCGACCACAGAATGTTTACAATAGAATTAGAACTTTAAATGCTTAACACTAAGATTTAAATTTCTTTAATTTTTTATAACCGCAAGTCGCTTACATAATGACACCAATTTGGCGGTACTCACAATGATAGTTAATTATAAGAAAAGGCGGAACTATATAAACGATTATTATTATAGTGTAATTGCAGAAGTTTTTGTTAAAATTAGAGGCAGTTTAAATCTTTATTGATATTAATAAAATGGTCTGATGCTTGGGAAATGTACAAGATATTTAGTCTTATGGTTTTTGTATTGGCATTGCTATAAAGGAAGGTTTTTATAGGACTACATACATACATAACTTCACGCTGTATCCCACATTTTGCAGGGTAGGTAGAGGGAACCTAGTGTTAAGACACTCCGTTCCCCACTTCTCGCCGAATTGAGGCATTGCGTGCTGAGTGGAGGAACTCAACGCCGTATTTATAGGACTATTAGCTCCTAAAGACCTAGTCTAAACAGTCAGAGAGACAAGAATATTTTTTATTATAAATCTGTCATCATAACAATAAAATATTTTATATATAATCTATATTTATCTACAAGTTGATGGAAAAAAAAACATATTAATATGAAATTCAATTTGAACCGGTGATCTAATATATTTTTAGTTTTCTGGCTAGCTTTTACTCGTGGCTTCACTTGCGTTTTCCTCAAACGACTACCAATGATGTCTACAAAAAATGTAATGTAAACGAAAAATTAAGATACTTTAAGAACCTGAAAACATGTTTTATTGGCGAGAAATTATTTAAAGTCTTCATTGTCGCATGTATCCTTGACAATAATAGCTTAAAAAATGTAAGTACAAAATTCCATGATGACTGGGATGTGTAGTTTACGCAACGTGAAAGTGTAACAGAGCCACTTATGAATTTATAATATTATTGATTATCCTTACTGAAACATAAAAACATGTATATTTTCCTTAAATTTGATGATTATTTGTCATATCTACAATCAACACCTTATGACCGGGAGAGGTTCAGAAAAATTGAAATTTAATTTTTGAGACTTCTTATATATCTGAATATTTTTCTATGTAAACCTAACTACATCTAAATTAGATAAGTATTAATACTAATATTTATTAAGAACATCTTTGAATTTACAGCTTATTATACAAAAAAAGACACTCTGTTCTCTTTTAACATTTCCATTTCCACTTTCCGCCGAATTGAGGCATTACGTGCTAACAGGCGGAACTCCACGCCGCGCTTTGCCTCGTTACCAGAGCAAGGAAATGAAAATACTAAATATTATTTAATATTTTCATACCCTGGAGTGGGAATCGAACCCACAACCTGTTGCGTTTAGTCGCACGCTTGTGCCTCTGCGCCACGACAGGCCTCACTCAACAGCTATGTCTCACATTTCCAATATAGAAAATCAATCGGCGTTATTGTTTGTAGGTCACGCATAAATCAAAGGACGAATCAAAATAGATGTGCGTAGTAAACAAGTTATGCAAGTTTCTACCTCAGTGGTTTTTATATAATTATAAATATTTATAACTAAAAGCTGGTTTAGGCATAACTTCTTCTGTTTCTTAGGAAATTGAAAAATATACAAATATAAAATAGTTTTTTTTTTATAACTTCACGCTGTATCCCGCATATAGCAGGGTAGGCAGAGGGAACCAGAGAACCTAGTGTTAAGACACCCCATTCTCTTTCAACAATTCCGTTCCCCACGTATAAAAACTTATTGGGTTGAAATCTAATTCAGATTTATTTACATTATTAATATAAATCCTATATATGTATATCTATGTTATATAATACTTTGTGGCCTTTTTGGAGTTGTAGCATAGAACCTAAATGTAAACGCAATAGTACCGGGTTCGATGCCCAATAAGGAGAAAGATTATTTTGAAATTATTCAAATTTTATTCTGGTAAGCGCGGCGTTGAGTTTCATCAGGTTATATTAAAATTACCGTTGGTTTCTTTGGAGAGGTAAGACAGCATATATCCACACAAACGAAATTGTCTACATCAAGTAGTGCTATAATACGTAGATTAGAATATTATGTTTTGTACTTCCAATAATTTGAGACAACAAGACAAGACTAAAACTTGTAGACAGAATATCAAGTTCAACAATTAACATTACTGAGCTAAATCTGTATCTCTAAAAAAATATTTACGAAAATATAAAATGATGCTTCACACTGTATCCCGCACACAGCAAGGTAGGCTGGTTTCCTCTATCAGAGAACCTAGTGTTAAGACACCACGTTCTCTTTCAACAATTCTATTCCCCACCTTCCGCCTAATTGCGCGTGAAGTTAAAAAAAAGTCATACATATTTATTAAAAATCTTTGTATAACCACGCTTCATTACATTATGTTCATACCTGTAGCGTTCAACCCAGTCAGTGGTTCTCTTACATTTGTGTTAACGGCCGTTACCAGGATAGCAACAGGTCTTTAAGATCGGTCTCAAGATACTCCCGTACTACGAGGACTAAACGGCGGAACGTGAATATTATACGTACGTTGACTCTATTTTGGGTAAAGATAACAATATAGTAATTTGGTTTTCGTTGAATTTTAAAATAAAAAATATGCTTTTTTGATCTTGTTCTTTCATATCTTGATGTTATGGTAAGTGGTGAATATGCAAATTCGAGCGTGTCTGTCGTTATGTTAAAGATTGAGATTTTAATGGTATGGCACTCAGGCAAAAAGGCAAAGTTAATAAGGCAAAGTGCGGCGTTGAGTTCCGCCACTCAGCACACAATGCCTTCATTTGGCGGGAAGTGGGAAACGGAAACCTTAGTAAAACGGAGTGTCTTAACACTAGGTTCTCAAGTTCCCTCTGCTTACCCTAATATATGCGGGACACAGCATAAAGCTAAAGAAAATATGACGATTACGAATAAATAGTAAACTTAGCGTATTGAAATATTAAATAATATCCATGTTTCATACAATAAATTTTATAACAGAACTATAAAATCGTGTTCCAGCCATTGCAGTTAAATTTAATATCTGAAAGCCTTTATAGATTAACAGTAGGGGTTATCTTTTGGTGGCGAGTCGTGATTTTAATTCCGCTCGCTCGTGTAAAAATACGGGTGCATTTCAACCATTACCCGCTGATAGCGTAGTCGTGACTTAAGCCAGAGATTAGTGCTTAAGAGAGGGCGATTAATGTTTATTAAGTGGTAAACTTTTATGGGCACTCACTGCTTTTTTTGATACAAATACTGGAGTTATATAAACAGGTTTTACTATAAGAAGTTTTTATGAGTCTGTGCTAGTTGTTTTTTTTTAATTTCGTTTTAAATGACTATGTGCGGCGTTTAGCTCTGTCATTGTGTATGTAATGTTTTTATTTCGGGGGAAAAGTGGACAACGGAGTGTTTTGTGTCTCTCTGACTACATTTACACTGTTATTTGGGAAACAGTGTGTAACTGTTTTTGATATACTTGAAGACATCTAGCGTAATTGCAAACTGTTCTGTTTGTTTGTACGTAATGGTTGAGGGTTTCCCACACGAAGTATATTTTATATTTAAAGCAAAACTTATCAAGCACATTTTGAAACAGTAACATGAAGAATTAAATGTACCTAAATATAATTTCCAAGCTACAAATATCTTTAAAAAACTATATTGTTCTGAATTATTTTGATAATAAAATCATTTAAATTACACAAAAAGGTAAACAAAAAAGTAAACTTAAAAAATTAATAGCGTATTTTATTAGAAGCAATCCTCTTAAGAACTTTGGCTGCCTTTGATCCGCAGAACCACTCGTGCGTTACATCATGCGTCATTTGATTTGATTTCACATTAAATTATATGAATATTTTAAATTGTTTTATTTTTTTTTATAATGTATTATTTTGCAATATTGTTTAAATTTCACTTTATTAATATACATGAAAATAGAATAATGAGGTCATCGTCGTGCGTATCAGTGGCGAACGAAATCGTTGTAAGAGAACGGAGTGTCTTAACACTAGGTTCTCAGGTTCCCTCTGCCTACCCTGCTATATGCGGGATACAGCGTGAAGTTAAAAAAAAACCTAATTAAAATTTTCTCCCCTCGCCACTGGCAACCCATTTTCCCGCTCTAATCAGACTCAGTGCGGCAGGTAGCAGATCCAATGTTTTCCCTAAAACTACTATACAATAAATGTTTTATACTTAATATACATACATACATAGCTTCACGCTGTATCCCGCTTATAGCACGGTAGGCAGAGTGAACCAAGTGTTACGACACTCCGTTCCCCACTTCCCCCCGAATTGAGGCCTTGCGTGCTGAGTGGCGGAACTCAAAGCCGCGCTTTGCCTTGTTACCAAACTTAGGAAATGAAAAATTCCATTTCCTGGAATGGGAATCGAACCCACAACCTGTCGCGTTTACAGTCGCAAGCTTGTGCCTCTGCGCCACGACAGGTGTTAAATTAAGTAAAAATCAATATTTTTGATAGTCTAACCCGCTAACGCTACAGTACCAGCAACCGCGTGCTATGTGCGATACATCTCACAGTTGTGCCTATTTCCCTGCGGCTGAGTGCGCTTACAAAGGAAGCATTGAATCGGTCGGTATTAAAGTGCAACCTTTTGTGTTTTTTTTCTCATTATGCCAGATAGTAAATAGTACATCATACCGCGCCTTGACTTTAATTAAAAGGTGGGGTGCTTTATCGTACGTTTAAAATTTTTATTTTTGTTACAAACAGACAGGCGGTAATATTTTTTTCTTAAATTAAACAGGCCAGCTGTGGTGCAGAGGCACAAGCGTGCGACTGTAAGCGCGACTGGTTGTGGATTCGATTTCCACTTATAATAATATATATAAAATAGATATAAATCCTCGCTCTTGTAAAATTGCAAAGTGCGGCGTTGAGTTTCGGCACTCAGTACGTAATGCTTTCTTTTGGTTGAAAATGGGCAACGGAAATTTAAAGAGAAACGAGTGTCCTAACACTAGGTTGTCAGTTTCCCTTTGTCTACTACTGCTTTAATAAAAAATGAGTATTGTACATATTTAATTTAATAACTCAAGAATTAAATTTGCTTCTATAGAGAACGTTTCTTTCAAGGATTAACTAAGAGTCAGTACCCGTATCTATCATTACTTGTAGTATTATTTATAATAAGTCTATATATCCAATAATTTACAATTGTAATAATATTCCATTTTGTCTGCTCTAAATATTTAAGTGACCTTATATCAATTGTAATCTGGACCAGTGGTTTTAAGACTCCGATATCATTATCATTACGTAATAAAGTTCAACTTACTACAGAACAGAACCTTCACGCCTGATTCATTTGATCTGAAAATGTCATACTTCACTGGCATTTTGGCTACGGTCCAAAAGATATCACTCTGAATTACCAACTTTGTCTAAGTGACAATAAGAACTAATTTTGTGAAAGAATATTTAACATTTTAATTATTTTTCGTTAGAACATCGATGGCTTAATAACTGTTGTAAATGTACTTTAGGTTCATTAGATTTTTTATTCCTTTCGGATGATACAAAAGAAGATCGGATTGTAATAGTTGTGATTGCTCGGGATTTCAAGTAGAAATGATGCTTGCGACAATAGTGACACAATTTTGTACCGCGTAATGGATCTTTGGTGAATTGTAATAGCACATCTGTACTAATAATTTTTTATTCGTTAGTTATATTACTTAATTATTTACTTATTTCATGAAAATGTAAAAAATATAGTAAAATAATTTGTAAAATCCCTTGTAGATCAATTACGCAAAGTTACTAAGCGACCATCATTAAAATTGCGTACCTTAATAGATACTATTTACTAAATATTAAATTATTTTGAAGGTGATATTTTTAAGCAAATCATATCATATAATAATAGCATAAATATTTTTGGGTCATAAGTACGTTTCTTGGATTATTGTCATCAAAAGAGCGTAAAGCGCTGGGTAATAGCATTAACTAGCTCACTATTACTGAAAGTAACTCCATCGTTAGAGGACAATACTTATATAAAAATCATAATATTTCTTTCTAATAAGTAAATTAAAACAATCTAAAATTCAAACATTCTAAAACTTAGGCGTATCCATTTAATTATTTTTAATTAAAATATCAATTAGTAATTCAATAATTTTTCTCGGATGTTTTGATGTGAAGTTGAGTAACATACATGCATACATGCATAGCTTCACGCTGTATCCCGCATATAGTAGAGTAGGCAGAGGGAACCTAGTGTTAAGACACTCCGTTCCCCACTTTCCGCCGAATTGAGGCATGGCGTGCTGAGTGGCGGAACGCAACGCCGCGCTTTGCCTTGTTACCAAACCCAGGAAATTAAAAATTCCTTTTCCTGGAGTGGGAATCGAACCCACAACCTGTCGCGTTTACAGTCGCACGCTTGTGCTTCTGCGCCACGACATGCGTCAATACCAAATAGTAATTCAATAATTTTACATATTTAACAATCTCGGATGTTTTGATGTGAAGTTGAGTAACGCTTTATAAAAAATACATATATTTCAACTTTTCATTTACAAAAATTATCTACAGGCATCTGCGATAAGGGTTACTTACTTGTAAAAAATGTGCGTTCGCCACATAAATTTTCAGGCGAGCTTTTATCCAAACGTTAAAACGAAATCCATTAAGAGTTTCTCATAAAAATAGCATGATGTGTTTATATATTCATGTGTATGTATTATACATTGTACAGTGTTCGAGTCATATTAGTAAAACGTTTTAAATGTATGTAATTGTTAATATTTGTGTTTAGTCCTTTAGTAAATTCTTATGTAAATATATGAATTATAACGCCTGTCGTGGCGCAGAAGCACAAGCGTGCGACTGTAAACGCGACAGATTGTGGGTTCGATTCCTACTCCAGGAAATGTAAAATTTAGTATTTTCATTTCTTGGGTTTGGTAACAAGGCTAAGCGCGGCGTTGAGTTCCACCACTCAACACGCAATGTCTCAATTTGGCGGAAAGTGGGGAACGGAAATGTTGAAAGAGAATGGAGTGTCTTTACACTAGGTTCTCTGGTTCCCTCTGCCTACCCCACTATATTCGGGATACAGCGTGAAGTTAGGTGAAGGTCGCTGTAGTGCTACTGTATCTTTTTAAACATGAAATTTTTCATAGTTTAATTTAATCTCCTTTACTGATCAATCCTCCTTCATGCGTTCTCCATATAACGTGACATTGGGGAAGTGATTTGTGCTCAACTTGCAGGCTTGAAGCGCCATAATTAAAGAATAGAACTGTATCTAATTGTTGTAAAATTTTCAGCTTAATATTTTATCCCACATAGCAGGTAGTCAGAGAGGACCTAGTGTTAAGACACTCCTTTCATCGCTTTTCGCCTGCATACAAAACATTGCATGTTGAGTGGCGGAGCTTAACGCTGCGCTTTGTCTTACCAGAGAAATGGAAATAAATTAAATATAATCATTCTCCTTAATGGGAATCAATCCCACACCCATCGTGTGTGTGTGAGTCGCACTGCGCCACGATGGCCTCTCATATGTAAAAATTTAAGGATTTCATTTTAATACCATGTGTATATCATAGTATATGTTTAGTGGGGAACGGAATTGTTGATAGAGAACGAAGTGTGTTAACACTAGGTTCTCAGGATCCCTCTTAACCTGCTATATGCGGGATACAGCGTGAAGCTAAAAAAGAAAAAGTGTGCTTTATAATATTGAAATAGACAGCGATATCATCGTCATGAAATATTTTGTAATTTTTATATACATACTAAATGATTTTATATGTTTCAACTTCCTCTGGATTGCTATCTATATATAAATACGCGAAGGAAAACGTTCAACTTTACTAAAATTATGCGGACGGAAGAGTATGAAACTAGGTTAATATGGAGAAAAAATGCAGAAAGCCAATGTTTTTTATAACAATGCATTAGAAATGCATTCTTTTTAATAAAATAGATGCTACTTACATTATCATATGCCATGCTTGACATACACTTTTGTATGATTTGATTTTATCTGATATACATTTTGCTAGAGCTACTACTATTATATAAATATTTAAATTGTTATGTTATATAATACGTGCAATAATAAACTCGTAGAAAATAGGGTAACGTGACAAGGAAAAATTGATATTCGAAATACCTTTTATGATATCGTAATAAATTTTATATTTAAAGTACATACATAGCTTCACGCCGTATCCCGCATATTTTGGGGTATGCAGAGGAAACCTAGTGTTAAGACACTCCGTTCCTCACATTCCGCCGAATTGAGGCATTGCGTGCTGAGTGGCGGAACTCAACGCCGCGCCTTGCCTTGTTACCAAACCCAGGAAATGAAAAATTCCAATTTCTTGAGTGGGAATCGAACCCACAACCTGTCGCGTTTACAATCGCACGCTTGTGCCTCTGCGCCACGACAGGCGTTATTATATTTAAAGTAATTTTGATAATAATCTATGATGAATGAATATGTTAGCTATTATGAAGTATAATTTTGAAAATGCAGCAAATTAGGAATATATATTTGAAACTATATACCACATTTCATACATATTTTTAGTTGTATTACTTTTAACCTTTCTTAAAAAAAGGAACATGTTCTCATATCTGTATTTTTTTTTATTTCTGCTGCCGCATAACTTTTTAAAGGATAAACCAATTTTGGATTATTTTTATATGGTAGCTAGTGTTTCTAATATAAGCTAGTTAATTTTGATTGTACTTTTTAGGGCATTTTATTTAAAAGTCGCTTTTTTTGTGTTATTTTCAATTAATAATAATGAATATTAATTTAAATATTTCTTTTGTTGTTTCAGGTTGGTCCCGAATCTTAAATCATGTAGAGCAAGGTCAGGACAAGACTTTTGTAATATTTATAACGAAAAATCATATATCTAATTTATATTTCTTACATTATCTAAAACATGTCTAACATACGCACATATGTGAGGCACAAAGAAGGTATTATCGTTTTACATCGATCTCTTTCAGAGCACCTTAGGGTTAGATTTCTCAACTGATATAGTGTGGGTGGTGTTAATATATATGTACATACCGTTTTTAGCGTTTTTCACCCCAAAGTAGAAAGAACCTAGAGTTAAAACACTCCGTTTATATATTCTGTACGAAATCGAGGCATTATGGGTTGAGTGGCAGAACTCAACGCTGCCCTTTGTGTCATCAGAAGGACAAACACTAAAACTTGCGACAAAGTATTCGTATCGCTATCGAATGAATTTGTATAGGAATCGAAAAGCGCCCCTACCATGCGTAAGAAGAATTAAAATTTTCCCATACAAAATGCTTTCGATAACGATACGAATACTTTGTCGCAAGTTTACGTGCTTGCCCTACAGAGCTGACAATAAAAATAATTTAAATATTACGATTACCCTGAATGGACTTCGAACCTACAACCACAGGTAAAAGCTGACTGACTGTGCCATTATGGTGTAAAATTTCAACATAAAATACCTATTAAATACATACTGGCATTACATATACTATGAATTATATCATTTATTCATTTATAATGAGAACACTCTTATTGCGTTGGAATAGGGAGCTATACGAGCTCGTATGTAAGCTTATTGAATTTGAAATTTAATCGTAACGCTCATGTCTCATATACACTTTTTTTTATTACGAGCGTATTGTATTTAGTAAATCATAGGTCGCAGGTTGATTCCTTGACTGTGGTAAGTGAATTGCTGCCAAATAATAATTGCTAACTATGTATTATTCTTAAATATAAACTATATTACTTTAAAGTTTCATAAAGATCTGTTCTGTGGTTTTTGCGTGATAAAGTACACGTACATCCATTCAATCTCAAAAATATTATCATTCTCTTTAGAGAATGCTATATATATATATATATATA
>JAKGSA010001155.1:30113-74324 GCA_033558755.1 Philaethria dido | reverse complement strand
TATATATATATATATATATATATATATATATATATATATAAGTAAGATGATATGTATGAAAGTTATATTTTTAACGCGTCAACGAGGACACTAGTTTTTTTAATTGTTGCAAATGGTAAATGGTGATAAGCGATAAAGAGGGTGGAACGTCCATTTTATTATAATATATTAATCTTTACAAGTAATTTAATAAATTGTTCTAAAAAAATCTCTTAAAATAAATTAAATTTTCTTAAAAGCTAAAGCTTTTTTAGATTTATTTTTTGATAACATTGTTAATTTAATGAGTAACGAGCCACAGATTGCGGTTTTGTTTTTGTGCAAATCATTATTTTAATGGTTTTCTAAAACGAAAACTTCAAAGACATTTTACTCTCTTGAATTTTTATTATTTTACTTTAGTAACCGATATTCAGTAAAATTACTTGTATCACCTGGAATATATGAAGAAACCTAACTATAATCTTCTCTGTCTTGACAAGAGATCTTTTAATAGAAACTGAATTATCCATCATATACCAATATCCCGCATATAGCAGGGTAGGCAGAGAAAACCTAGTGTTAGACACTCCGTTCCCCACTTTCCGCCGAATTGAGGCATTGCGTGCTGAGTGGCGGAACTCAACGCCGCGCTTTGCCTTGTTACCAAACCCAAGAAATGAAAAAATCCATTTCCTGGTGTGGGAATCGAAAGGAATCTATCATATATCTAAATCACACTTTCTTTTTCCTATATAATAAATAAGTAAAATGAAAACTTTGAAAGTACAATCCACTTTACGCGAAAATATTTTTAGTTCATCGTGGTGTAGTGGGATACCATCTGATTATAATCGCGATTTGTTGTTGGTTCGATTCTCAATTGGTGAAATTATCTTTTTTTTTGGCTCTCCGTTCTGATAACGCAGCGTTTAGTTATATAACACTAGGTTTAATTTGACTATGCTATAGAAGTAAAACTTGAAGCTTAAAAATAAATTCTTCATATATATATGTATATATTTTTTACTTGCAGTTCGCATTCATGCTATCTTTGGTAATCTACACAAGTATAGCTCAAAACCTTGTAGAATCGAGAGGCAACCTTTGTCAATACTGTTTAATGTCAAATTCACAGATGCAAATATCAATGACGTAATGACCTTCCCTAAGTAAATAATTGTAAGGTTTTTTAAATATTATTTATGTTATTACTTTTTTGAGGTTAGGCTAGATAAAACGGTCGTTCAGTTTTAAACAATATTTTTTACCGAATTAAATAGAGCAGAGGTTAAGAAATCGCGGTGCAGACGCACAAGCATGCAACTGTAAACGCTACGGGTTTTGGATGCGATTCCCACGTCAGGAAATAAAAATATTAGATATTTTTATTGATTTATATTTAAAATTATCATTTCCTCGCTCTGGTAAGAGGGCAAAGCGAGGGCGTTGAGTTCCGCCAATCAGCACGCAATGCCTCAATTCGGTGGACAGTGGGAATCAATAAAATCAAATCTAATCTCAATGGAAATCGTAAGAATGGACATCTTGGATGTCTCAACACTAGCTCTCTGCCCATCCTGCTATATGCGGAATACAGCGTAAAGCTAATCCAAAAAATAGCCAAATAGAGGACTTAAGACATTGCTTATCGACTCAAAATTATAATAGGAAAAAAATACATAATTGCAAAAGCAATAAATTATTTTTTGTGTAATAATCGATTAACAATCTATAAAACGCCTTGATAATTTAACAAGTCAATTGAATAACTATAATATCAATTGATATTTCAATAATATAGTTGCACCGCTTTTCGTCCGAATTCGAGATATTACGTAAGAGACGAAACTCAACGCCGCGCTTTGCCTTGTTACCAGAGCAAGAAAATGAAAATAATAAATATTAATATTTATAATTATTTTATACTTCCATTCCTTGAAGTGAAAATCGAACCCGCAACCTGTCGCGTTTACAGTCGCATGCTTGTGCGTCTGCGCATCAACTGGCCTGTATTATTTTTATAATAACCAAAAATATTTATCTTATCTTCTCAGAAAAGTTTCTACACAAATTTTCGAAGCTCGTGTCTTCCAAAGTTCAAACATACAAAAGTGATGATTTACCCGCATAATTAGCTTAGGGAAAGTGAAACAATAATACCTCTAATGTCAGCGATTTGGCGAACATGTGGATTTGTATTACAACATAATTCTAGATAATCGTTGCAAGTGTATTATGTTATTTTAAAAATTGGGTTCGCACGGTATTCATATGTATGTATGTGTTTTACTCTTTTCGCCTTGTATTGGTCAAATGCATATAAAAGGTATTCTATATAGTATTAATGTCATCTATATAACGGGTGTCCCAAAATTAACGCAAGATTTGAATTCGAACTGCAGCCGCTAAGCTTTCACTATTTTTGAAATATTCTTTAATAATGAAGACACGTTGTTCTATCGTGTAACGCTCCATTTTTAATAACCCTATACTGTTAGCTGTCAAATTGCTTTTTTTTCAGGGTTGCCAACACTTCACTGCACAAATGGCGGCAAAGTCAAATCTTGCGTTAATTTTAGGACACCCTATATTTAAGTTTTTAATAAAAAAAGAAATTAAATTCCAATTATTACGAATAACTCAAAAACTACCAAAACCACATCATAAGCGCTATCTATCATATAAAAAAAAAATATCAAAATTGGTTCACCCAGATAAAAGTTACCAGATAAACATAAAAAATACAGGTATTGAAAACCTCTTTCTTCTTTGAAGTCGATTAAAATACCTTTAGTTCCCAATATATTTATATACTACACATTGATAACTTATTATACACCCATACAAAGAACACTAGGTTAAACACTGAGAGAGCCCCTGTAAAGCCAAATACGAGGCTTTTATAGTAAACAGAGGATCTCTTGCTAGGTTATTTTCATAATTTATGTTACGTTATGCTACATTATTATTAATCATATACATAGCTTCACGATGTATCCCGCATATAGCAGGGTAGGCAGAGGGAATCTAGTGTTAAAACACTCCGTTTCCCACTTTCCACCGAATCGAGGCATTGCGTGCTAAGTGACGGAACTCAACGCTGCGCTTTGCCTTGTTACCAAACCCAGGAAATGAAAAATTCTATTTCCTGAAGTGGGAATCGAAGCCACAACCTGTCGCGTTTACAGTCGCACGCTTGTGCCACTGTGCCACGACAGGCGTTCATAATTAAATTACTTAATATATTACCAGTATTTATTAATCATTACAATCTTTCTTCGATAATACGTAAATAATCTACCTGCAGTTTTGCAATATTTTGGGAGTATTAATCGCCACTAGTCGACGAAGGTTGAATGAAAGAAAGTTGAACAAAAATTATGTAACATAAATGTGCTAACAACAAAAATAAGTTGTAACAAGCGTAAGAAGAAAATAAGTTGTCATAAGAATTTCGACGTAGCTCGGTAAGAATATGGCTTAATTGGCTAGAACGCTAGGTGAGTTCTAAAAGGCAAAGATTCGATTCCTGCTGTGTTCAACAATTTTATTGTGTAAATAATACGTTTAAACATATTTAATTAATAATAGTAACGTAATCCTTCGTGAGTAGTCGTATGAGGTCACTTGTCCTAAAGCATTTTAAACATTTTAGAACATTAACTTAACTGCTATAAGTTAGCTAGAACTACCTTTATAGTAGATCTATACCAAAAATTACAATCGAAAAATAATATTTTTAAATAATATAAAAATATATTGGATTTATTTGGAACAGCAACGTATATTTATTTCTTTCATTAAGTAAATTCTTTCGAAATATATCCCCATATATAAAGAATATTTTCATCTACTGCCCTAAGTGTCATAAGGCCAATGCCGAGTGAACAATAACATTGTATATGATAAATTCCAGGGGAGCCCCAGCATGCAATATCTTTGTATAGCGGAGATTCCGGCCTAACGTCCGTGATATTACATACTAGATGTTTAATTATAACTAACGTTTCACGTATTTTCTATTACAACGCCAAAATAGTGCAATCTATCTTATTTTATTAACTGACTTCAAAAAAAGAGAAGGTTATCAATTTGACTGTTTTTTTATGTGTGTTACCGCATATGTTTTACTACATCAATTTTGACGCCTGTCGTGGCGCAGGGGCACAAGCGTGCGACTGTAAACGTGACAGGTTATGGGTTCGATTCCCACTCCAGGAAATGTTAGTATTTTCATTTCCTGGGTTTGGTAATAAGGCAAAGCGCGGCGTTGAGTACCGCCGCTCAGCGCACAATGCCTCAATTGCGCGGAAAGTGGGGAACAAAATTGTTGTAAGAAAACGGAATGTCTTAACACTAGGTTCTCAGGTTCCCTCTGTCTACCCTGCTATATGCGGGTTACAGCGTGAAGTTAAAAAAAAAATGATGATTCTGTTTATACGATTGCACTATCAAATTGGAAGCGGCTTCTAATGTGGTAACATTTAGTTTCGATTTAACAAGTAGTTTTTGAGTTATTCGTAATGATTATATTTTTTAGTTTCTTATATTTCGGTTTCTTTTTTTGCAAAAAAAATAATTACTGATTTTATTGTTTGAGATTTAATTTGTTTCTTAATTGCCCAAAGGATATAATGATTAACGAGTTTCTTTTTATTATATTGTATGGAAATGCTGTTGTTGTATGAAATTTTATAGCATGACTAGTTTTAATAGGGTAATAAACATGTGTACATTAAATATGAATATTTTCGTCTAGCGTGCCATACACGTATAACTAAACTTGCGAGACGAAAGGCCATCGTGGCGCACTGGGATAGCGTCTGTAAATATAATTGGTTATATTTTGACTTATTTTCATTTCTGTACTTTGGTGAGATAAAGCGCGGCGTTTAGCTCCGCCTTTCACCACGCAATGTCTTGATTTTGGGTGGTAAGTGGAAACGGGGTGTCGTGACATTAACTTCTCTCTTACATTACATCACATAGCTTCACGCTGTATCCCGCATCTAGCAGGGTAGGCAGAGGCAACACTTTCCCCCGAATTGAGGCATTGCGTGCTGAGTGGCGGAACTCAACGCCGCGCTTTGCCTTGCAACCCAGCAAATGAAAAAAAACCATTTCCTGGAGTGGGAATCGAACCCACAATCTGTCGCGTTTACAGTCGCACGCTTGTGCCTCTTCGCCACGACAGGCATTACTTAACTTAACTTCTCTCTGAATACCCCATATAGGAAAAGGCGTGATACTGAAAGCATTGTAGAACCTACTTCATTATGGTTCGATAATTGTTGCACTGACAGCTTATGTTTTTAGTAATATTCTCAAATATCAAATTGCTGAGTACTCATTTCTATGTCCAATCTTATTTTCATGTCAAAAATATCTAATATGTATATATAACTAGTTGTTACCTGCGACTGCACTCGCGTGGTCAATAGTAATCCATACTACATACGTTGCGTTAATTTAACGGCTTTGGAATAGCTAGATTTAAACATGTTTTGACAATGTGTGCCAAAATATTTTTTCAATAAGAAGTATCCTATGTCCTTTATCATATCTCTAAGAATAAGTGTACAAACAAACTTACATTCACATTTATTATATAATATTAGTACGGATACACAAAATGATGATAGCTCACGCTTCAGGGCGTATTTAATATACGTAGGTGGAATTTATAGAGGTGTTCTATCACTGCTACATGTTCATTTCCTGTGAACTGGTTATTTGAATGGCTCTACAATTATTTGCGTTTGCTAATTACTAATTATCTCATGATTTATTTGTGTATTTACCTTGTACTGTCTGTGTGCTTTGATATCATGAGACTAAGATTATTGTAGGTTGTTTCTTTTTAAATTGCTTTATATATTGAGCGATAAGGTTATCGTGCCGCAGTGGAACACCATCTGACTGTAAACGTGATTTTTTGTAGTTCGAAAGGGAAAAAGCGTAAAGCAAAAAGTTTAAAAAATATATAAGGCGTACTTATTTTAATTTTTTTTTAACTTCACGCTGTAACCCGCATATAGCAGGGTAGACAGAGGGAACCAGAGAACCTAGTGTTAAGACACTCCATTCTCATTCAACAATTCCGTTCCCCACTTTCCGCCAAATTGAGGCATTGCGTGTTGAGTAGCGGAACTCAACGCCGCGTTTTGCCTTGTTACCAAACTCAAGGAATGAAAATACTAAATTTTTGGAGTGGGAATCGAACCCACAACCTCTCGCGTTTATAGTCGTATTTATTTCTTCTCATACACTTAACAGCAAAATCAAAGAGAATCTGAAACTATCATTCTCGACTGAGCATATTACACGATAGTGGTAAATTATTTGAGTATAGCTAGTAATTCATTTTATTGTGTAAAATATTCTATATTTTAATGCCGAGCAACATAAATGTAAAAAAAAATATTATAAGCCTACTTTATAGTCGCCAATCAAGGTTCGCTCACTTAGTGATAAGGCCGTATGTTGTTACCATATAAAGTAAAAAAATTACTGTATGTGCTTATATGTTCTTTCACTTTTCTATATATTTAAATCATTCATTATATTTAAAGCATGTTTTTTATTAAATATACTTTAGGAAAAGGCAAGTGAAGCTTTTCTTGCCGATTTTTCTCACCAGAACTTGCTTCCGAACAGGTAAAAGCTTTGGATCCAAAACTACTTCTAAAAGAGTATTTTAATAGAGAATATTAGTTTAAACTAAGAGAAAAGAATTTTGAATGATAATCTATTGAAAATTGGCAATTTTACTTATATTAAAATAAATTTAAAAGGGACTTGGTGTTATGCTTGGTGTTGGATATTTCTTTTTTGAACAGGAGACATTTATTACTTACACTGTTATACATATTTGGTATACAATATTGACGTTACACATATGTGTGGCGGAGCTTAACGTCGCGTTTTGCCTTTCTAGGCTAAAAAAGGAACATAAATTAAATATAATTGCTCCTAAGTAAGGATCGTAGCCAAAACCGACATTGTCAGACACTGCCCCACTGTGTAACAATAATTATTACTTATATTGTCAATTCGTATAATATACTTACAATATCAATAATGTCAATTCCTGTCATGGCGCAGAGGCACAAGTGTGCGACTGTAAACGCGACAGGTTGTGGGTTCGATTCCCACTCCAGAAATGTTTCATGTCCTGGGTTTGGTAACAAGGCAAAGCGCGGCGTTGCGTTCCGCCACTCAGCACGCAATGCCGCAATTCGGCGGAAAGTGAGGTAAGGAGTGTCTTATCACTAGGTTCCCTCTGCCTACTCTGCTATAGGCGGGATACAGCGTGAAGCTAAAAACAAACAAAATATTAATAATCATCATAATCATCACTACGATTTATTACTCTCGTATTTTAGGAGCATTTTCAAGCTTCATAAGCAATGGAATTCCACCATATTTCATAGTGTTAAAGTGTGGGATGCAGCAATTTATAGATGCGGTATATCTCGTCAAAGCTGCCCATTGAAGCGTGGTCATTTCCTGTCTGTATTGAACTTATGTGGGCTGGCAACGAGACTTCATTAGAGATTAGTGTAAAGTGGCCTAACTACGTTTAAAATTATTTTAAATATTTTATAATTTTATTAATTAACTAAGTTTATCCAGCGACTTCGTTTTCGTGATCTACAAAACTTAAAATCTCGTTTTTTTTTGTTTTCGAAGTAATTTTCAGAAATTTACTCTTAGTGCTCCAAAATTCCTTAAGAAGAGTATTGGGTTGACTATATCCAGCAGTGGGCATCACACGGCTTATACGATGATACTCCCTAGCCTAGCCAAATTCCAGCTTTCTATGGCCAGTAATTTCACCTATATGTTGTCTGTCAGTCAAGCGTCGAGCAAGCGTTACACATTATCATTTTAGTATCATTCATTACAATATCTTGACTTTCGATACCAAACACTAATTAATCGAATTGTGGTAAACGAATTGTCTTATTAAAAGTTTATTTACGCTAACGCACTGTCTACAGTATTTTATATATAATTCTAAAAATATTAAGAAAAAGTATTAAGTAGAATAACCTCTAATTTAAGACGCCGACTGCTGGCTACTTCGAATTCCACAGTTCCAAAAAGTATATAAGGTAAAACGGAGTGACAGGAGAGATTTGGTAAAATAAAAAAAAATGCGTAAACTTAAAAAGTAAATAATTTATATTTTATATAAAGTTATTCCACTTTTATTGTAACCGTCTCAAATAATATTCAATGATAGCTGTGATTTGTTGATGTCGTCGTATTTAATTCTAGCCATTGTTTAGTTTATTGTTTTTTGATTCAAATGATATGTGTCATAATGTCATTGTTATATTATTATTAAAAATATTACGTATATTGTTGAAATGGATGACATTGTATCATAATTATTTATTTATAGGTAAAATGTATATATATATATATATATATATGTATTGTAGTGTCTTTATATCGGGTAATACCAGGCGTGAATATGTTAATATGTCGACGTGCATATATACATTTTAGTAATTTTTTAATTTATAAGGTGATTGAACTGAATCGAAATATGACTGACACGTAAGAACTGAATTTATAAATACAATTTAAACTTTAAAAACCTACCCTAACAACCATTCATTTCGATAATAATATAAGTGACTTGAGAATTTCCTTATAGTTTTATACATATATTCCTATATCATTTTTTTAAACCTTTTAAAAAATACACTATATATAGAGGTCTGTCGTGGCACAATCGTGCGACTGTAAACGCGACAGGTTGTAGGTTAGATTTTCACTCCAGGAAATAAAATATTAAATATTTAGTATTTTCATTTCCTTTTTCTAATAACAAGGCAAAGCGCGGCGTTTAGTTACGTCACGCAATAGCTCAATTCAGGGGAAAGTAAGGAACGATAATCTTAAGAGATCGGAGTGTCTTAACACTAGATTCTCACGTTTCCTCTGCCTGCCCTATGTGTAGGATACAGCGTGAAGCTTAAAAGCATCACTTTACCTACCTACCTAACTTCACGCTTTATCCCTAGCGGGGTAGTCAGAACGGAGCGCCAAACGCTACGGTCCCTGCATACCTGTTTCGCCTCGTCCACAGTCATTAACCTCTTCCTGCATGCCCTCCGGGAGGTTCTCATGCTTTTTACGTGGCCTTCATCCAGTATCTTATACTTATCTATACTTTCATAAAAATGACTAGCCTTATACAAAATCCATTAACTTCAATATTATTAAGTTTTCGTTTCCCATCCATACAAACTCTATCACTGCACCTCGATAATAAAGTTCCAAGCCTATTATACTCTACTTTACAAAGTGGTTTTGACTAAGATGACTAAGATGTTAACGTAATATTTCTAAGCGAGCTTCAATAATACACTTGTCAACACGCCAACAATAGTTCAACAGATTGTAAATATTGTAACCGAAAGACTGTAAGCTTGGTGTTAACGACTTAAGTTTCTAAAGTTTTAAGCTAAGTAAGTTGGTTTTAGATTAGTATTATGGTTTTATATATTTATATGGTTTTATATATATATATTTTAGTTTTATGTAATATATCTTGTATATATGTTATATGCAAGATATCCGATATGTGGTGGTTCCGATAGCGGACTACTACATTATCCTCCCTTTCCATCTGTATCCTCTAGGTTGGCAACGCATCTAGTACATCCCTTGTGTTGTAGATGTTCATGGGCGAAGGTAACCACTTACCATCAGGCGGTCCTTCTGCTCGTTTGCCATCCGGTATCCATAAAAAAAAAAAAACCCGGTAAATTTGGGAAGCCCGTATAGGATGTAGTTATTTAGTAATTTCACTATCGAATTTTCCTGATTATTCTTTTTTTAGGTGGTTTTAGATGTCAGAGCTTGTTTTTTTGAAATTTTTTACCCATTTCTTTATGTTTTTTTAGCTCTTACCTTCCTTGACCTTGTTTTTTTGCTAACTCAATTACACTTTCAACTTCACATTTTCCTGGTTTTCTTTTTTTAGGTTTCACAGTTATTTTTTTTTACAAAGTCGCTTCTAAATTTTTCCAAAACAATTATTATCATTTACAAAAGGTAAGCCGGTGGAAACTGTGTTATATGGACGCCTCGCTACTGCAAGATATTGTATTATAGCTAGAGAGAATCGAGTGAAAAGACACTACAATATATAGTGTTTTTAGGTTTAGGCTTTATTCCATATAGCAGGGTAGTCAAAGAAGTCCAAGACATTGACAATAGGCAATAATGGTATAATACATGACGGAACTCAACGCCATGCTTTATCTATCGCAATCGAGTAACAAGGCAAAATAATGTTTTTTAATCCATATTTGACCACCATAAATATTGAAAGTAAAAAAATACATTCCGTAACTATTATTCGAAAAGTACTCTACCGTATGATTTATGACCCCGAAATGAATATAAATATACATTTTTCTCATATTTATATTTACAAATTATTTAACAGTAGCTAACTAACGAGAAATCAAGAGGTCACATACCAGAATGGTCAAATTGTGTATGAAATAACTAATATACTTTTATAAATTTAGCTAATATACCTAATTCTCATCGTCAAAAACATAGTGGGTTGTACATTCGATCCCCAATTAGGGGAATGATTATATTGAAGTCATTTTTTGAAACGCCTGTCGTGGCGCAGAGGCACAAGCGTGCGACTTCAAACGCGACAGGTTGTGGGTTCGATTCCCACTTCAGGAAATGGAAGTTTTCATTTCCTGCGTTTGTTAACAAGTCAAAGCGCAGCATTGAGTTCCGCCACTCAGCACGCAACGCCTCAATTCGGCGGAAAGTCAGGAACGGAGTGTTTTACCACTAGGTTCTCTCTACCCTGCTACGAGTATATGCGGGATACACCGTGAAGCTACGTATGTATGAAATCATTTTTATCTCGTAAGTACATCGTTGAGTTCGGTTTTGGGCGGAAAGTGGAAAACGTAGGGTCTCTTTGACTTATTACCCTGCTATGCGAGAAAAAACGTTAAGCAAATTTTATAATGCTCATGATACTTATAAAGTTTTAATACAGATTTTGAGCACATGGTCCAAGCTTAGGCTGGTCAGTTTGTTTCGAGTATATGATTACCGCATTGCGTCACAACCTCCAACTTTTAGAGAAACTTGTTATCCTTTAAGGGTTTCTTATTCGGAAACTTGCTCAGACGAGTGTTGATAACTTAATAATACACTGTACAATGAAATACGCTTTTATTAAGGTAATGTTATTATACGGTTATGGAAATAATAATTGAATTAAGTAATTTGAATTTATTACGTAGTATCGCTTTATATTCAACGCCTGTCGTGGCGCAGAGGCACAAGCGTGCGACTGTAAACACGACAGATTGTGGGTTCGATTCGAACTCCAAGAAATGGAATTTTTCATTTTTCTGAATTTGGTAACAAGGCAAATCGCGGCGTTGAGTTCACCACTCAGCACGCAATGCCTCAATTCAGCGGAAAGTGGGGAACGGAGTGTCTTAAAACTAGGTTCCCTCTGCCTACCCTGCTATATGCGGAATAAAGCGTAAAGCTATGTATGTATGCTTTATATTCTTCTTCTGCTGAGAAATCATGGTTATGACTTGTTCTTGGTTTTTTCCACTAAGCCAAGATGGCTAACGGTGCCAGCCAGTGGCGAAGCCTATATGGAGGCTACGCCACTGGCTGGCGAAGCCTCCATACGATTCCCACCGAGTTATTTTTGGAAATTAAATATTTCATCATATATATATTAAGGTAAGTAATAATAATAGATGACCTATGTAAGTTTTTAATAAATAGGTTTGTATTTAGGTAGTTTGGCATTTTATGACTATGTATATTAATTATAAATTATTTACTATCTCAATAAACATTGTAAACTATTATTTATTTTCGACACCAACTTGTCCTTGTATAAATTTCACCTTTTGCCACTGACGCTACATATACAAAGTACTAAAATAAATAACATAAGTTTAAATATCGTATATCCAACAAAACCAAATTTATAAAGAAAAAAAATCATCAATTCTTCCTTGTTTCAATAGAAACCGCAATGCGACGTAACTTAGTGCAACTTTAAAGTGTCTTCCAGCAAGTAAAAGATTCAAAATGTCCTTGTACGAGTCTCAAGCTCGCTCTTGTTTATGTATTTGTTCTTATTGGTGTTGTATTTGCAGACATCTTAAATATATTTTCATGTTTTACATTAATTGGAGTGGTTATTAAAATTTTAAGTTAAATAATTCTCTAGAAGAAATAGATGTAAACTTGAATATGAATAGGTCATTCATAGAAGCTTTAAGCAAAGTTCTAAGCTTTGCATCTCCTGTAAATAAGTAATATATAAATAAATGGATAAATGATTAACGCAACTTTTTAAATATTTTTTTTTATTTTATAAATTAGTTGGAGGTTCGGAGGCGCTTTGGTAGTGTCTGACGGCAAATATGTTTGGTTGTGAGTTTGATTCCCATTCGATAGATTTTTATACGTTTTCTAAATATGTTTTTGGTTCCCTAAGTGTGTAATTAAAACCTTAAAATTTCGAAAAAAATGATTATATTCAATTATATTATTTCTCCGCTCCGGTAAGACAATGCGCGACGTTGCATTCCGATTGTCACTTGACACACAATGTCTCGAAATTGGACAAAAAGCGGCGGTCTTGACACTAGATTCTTTAAGACTACCACCTTGTTAAGGGCAATAAAGCGTGAATCTGTTTTTTTATAACTTCTTATACTTATTTAATAAAAGCACTAACGTAAACCTACTTAAATAATTTTGAAAGTTTTTATTAAGCAACTCCAAATCCACTTTATTCCACTTTATAGAATCAGTTAATGCTTTAAGCAATTAAAATATAATAGAAAATAAACTTAAGTTTTCACTGTATTTACTAAGTTAAAGCTTCTATTTGTCACTTAGCGCAAAGTTTCATCAACATAAAAAAACAATAATTCTATCCATAAAGTTCAATAACAATATCTTGACGTATATCGTGGCGACGAGGCACAAGCATGTGACTGTAAACGCAATAGGTTGCGGATTCGATTCCACGCCAGGAAATGGAAATATTAAATTATGTTTAGTATTTTCATTTCCTCGCTCTGGTAACACGGCAAAGCGCGGCGTTGAGTACCACCACTCAGCTCACAATGCCTCAATTCGGTGGAAAGTGGGGAACGGTAATGTTAAAAGAGAACAGAGTGTCTTAACACTAGTTTCTCTGGTTCCCTCTATCTGTCCTGCTATGTGGGGGATACAAGAAAAAATCAAAATTTTCACTTTATCTACTAAGTTAAAACTTCTATTTGTCACTAAAGCGCGAAGTTTCATTTAACTCCGTACCTAAAACATTAATTCTATCGATAAAGTTCAATAACAATATCTTAATTATTCCAAGCAATTCCTTCCAACTTGAGAACTTTCCTAAATTAAAATCGCCGCTTAAAGTCGAGGCGGAATATTAATGAAAAAATGATGTACAAGTTAATTGTTTCAAGTTTTACTTACTTTGTATGAAACATCTTTTAATTTTGACATTTAAATTGTAAAGTTTGTTCTGAAATTCGGTGGGAAGATAAATAATTGAATTAGATTAAAAATATTATAGAAACGTAAAAAAAAACTAATAAAAGAATTATCTTGTTGGCCTAATTATCATGGTATAGTGAGCTCTTTGTTTTTCGCGATTATTACACATATTAAATGAAACTATTTTAACCGGATCAATCGCGTATATTTTAGTATTCGAAAATACATTTTTGGAAACCCGATGTTTCGAACACTTTACAGTAGTCAGTCAGTAGTTTAGGAGTCTACCTGTGACCACGTCACAGGTAGACTCCTCTACTGTACCTACCTATACGCGATTAATCCGGTTAAAATAGTTTCATTTAATACTGGTGGGTATATTTAATAAATGTTATAAAAATACAGTATTTTGATTCGTTTCGGACACGTGTGCAAATTTTCAAGCAAATATAACCAGAAGAAGTGGGTCGAAATAATGTTGCAAGATTTTTTACGTTGATAAATAGATAAGTATATTTCAAGTCAGTAATAGTTTTTTAAAAAATTATAAACTGTATAATACAACGTTATTTTGGCGCAATTATGACGTGATTGATTGAGTGCGTTGGTCGTCGGTTTGATTCTTTGCTGTTGCACTTATATATAATATTTTTAATTCAATGTCCATTTGAGTTTATTTGCATTTGAGTCCTTCCGCTTTATATACTTAACAAATAAATAAAAAAATCACCTAAAACTACTGGAAGTTTTACTGTGTAGCTAACCAGTAGTATTACTGTGTAGCTAACCAGTAGTATTACTGTGTAGCTAACCAGTAGTATTACTGGGAGTCTCCATCCCGGTATACTCACTAATATAATAATCAAATGATAATTTCATAATGCCATAAAAAGAAATATATAATATATTTTCACTTTATTCTTTTTCATAATACAACATAATAGGACATATCGTTTATTTTCTAAAAAGATAAAAATTCCTTGCACATTCAGCCTTCATGATAAACGCTCAGCTGCCGTAGCCCATTGAAAAATCCATTGAAGCGGAAGAAATGTACTGACATGTAGCATTGATACCTTACGTTAACTTGTGCCTTGAGTTTTCTGTTATTTTTGACGTTTCTATTTCATTTTAGTTAAACGGAATCTATGATTGATTGAACTGATTAAAGTATGAAAAAGAATAAATAGGTAGAAAAGATTTTTGTATGTATTTATTCTGGTACGTAATTATCAATTCGAAGGAGGATTCTAAGAGTTTTCAAAGACTTATTAAGAAAAATATAATTTATGTAATTTTTACATGAAATAACTTAAAGTGTTGTATATTTATTGTAGGTTTTTATGACAATATTTTTTTTTAACGCTTTGGCTAGCTATTTAGTAAATTTGGAAACTTTTTTTTACATAGTTATGAATAAGGTGTAGAACATGAGTTGCCTTAACAGCGGATGTATGTAACATTTATGTGTGAGTATGAGTTACATTTATATTACTAATTAAATGGGTTTTTAATGTATGGTTATAACATACGAGTTCGTATATTGACTTTCTGCAAATCTTCTTCATATAAATTTTAACAATACCAAATTACGTTCCCTTTTTCAATAATTTTCGTAAAAAAAAAAACGAAATAATTGCCTTCATTTTCAATTATTTCTATGGCATTGATATATAATATATTAATATTTTTATAATTTCATGGAAAACATTTCTATTTTTTGGTTCCTTTTCTACCAATAAAAGTACATTCCCTCTCATAACTTTCACACCTGCCACGATAAGGATATTAAGAAGCTATAAATACAGACGATTCGCTTCCAACCGAGCGGTCTTAGTACTGCGATGAATAGCGAGAAACGTGCAAACATATAGGAACGTTTTATTTCATTGTACCTATTGTTATTATATGCTATTGTGTTATTATTTATTATAAATATATATTTTTTTTATTGAAAATGGAAGATTCTTTGGTGAGAAAAATATGTGTTTCCTTGGCAATGTATATTATGTCAGTTTTACAAGTGTATGTCAAGCACATGTTAGTGGAGATAATATTTATATATTTAATTTAATATACTTTCTAATGCCTCCTTATAAAAATATATATTATCTTCTTGTTCATCGTAATTTTCCTTCATATATCAATAATTATGTTACTACACTTATTATTCTATCCAGCGATATGTCTTTAGTAATATCTGTGATCGTAAGAGACCATGTTGATTGAATGCTTATAGTTAAAAAATATATTCCCCGGTCTGAGAAGTCAAGAAAACACAGGGACTATATATTTGAAATTAGAGTTTAAATTTGAAATAGGAGTCAATGTTATTTGGTTTGTAATACAGCATTGAGTTTACGACTTAACACGCAATGTCTTGAATTTGTACGGGAAGTGGAGAACAGAATGTCTGGACAATATTTTTTTTATTGATGAAGGATGGCAGACGAGCAGAAGAACCACCTGATGGTAAGTGGTCCTTCGCCCATGGACATTTACAACATCAGAGGAATTGTAAATGCGTTGTCGACTTAGTTTTCAGATGGGAGAGGGGGAGGAAATAATCTAGTGGCCGCGGCAGTTCGCCATCGGTACCACCACAATCTGGGAAAAGGATGGGTGGGAATAGGGAAAACCTAGCTTACATGACATCGAAACGGAATACATCATCAGATATTTGGCGGTTCGTCTTGGATATGATAGTGGTCGTGAGCCAGTCGGAGGACGAACATCCTACCACCAAACTACTAGGATACCCTCCTCTTACGGGACGGTACCCAGCGGCGGAGGGGAATTGTATTTAACCCCTTCCTCTCACAGGGAAAAAATACTTCTATCGACTCTTCTATGCAGGAAAAAGAGTGAATTTGAAAAAAATATATTGGTTTATTAAAATGATTCTACTTATTATAACTTAAAACCCAACTAATCTATTTAGCATATATATGCTTAATAAAAATATATTATTGTTAAACAAAAACAAAGTATTCCCTTACGCTTGAGTGCTTACCTTTTCTCTTGATATCGTTTTTCTTATATTACTATAAGTACTGATGATATATGTATTAATTATATACAATATATTGTTGTTATTCATACGAATGAATCTCTATGAAGTTATCATGGTAATTGAATGTGTGTTTGTACTTGAGGGATGTATACTTGTACGCCTCGCTTACCAAACCCCAAACCACAAACCAAAAAAAAAAAATTAAAATACCCCCTTAAAATGTGGTTATTTAATATTATCGATCACCACAAGCAGCGGTTATTCTTATATCTATACATATAAATAAAATTGAAGTGTCCGTCTGTAATATGAAAACAACCGCTTTTCCAAAATAGCTTTTTTTACAACTTTTATCTGTCTGTTTCAGCTAATCTCTGAAATGGTTAGACCGATTTTGACGCGACTTTTACTGGCAGGTAGCTGGTGTAACAAGGAGTAACTTAAGCTACTTTTATCTTAGAAAAAAAAACTGACATCATAACTTTTACACAGTATAACTTTTTGTTAAATTCCATGCGGACGATGTTGTGGGCAGAGCTTGTAGTAGCTAATATATGAAAATATTTGCCTACTCGATTACTTGCTTATGTAATATTAACACATTTTTTGATTACCTAATTTACAAGAAACTGTGGTGATTAAAACCTACAAAAAATATTTTGTGTATCCTACGATGTTTTGCGTTAAATAAACAATAACCAAAGTTTAAGAGAATTTTAGAAATATCTCAATCAAATAAACAACGTAGCTTAAAGGATTGCTGAAATTTTTAAACTCATTAAGTTTTAATACTTTATTTGATAAGGCTAGAGATAGGTAAATAAACAAAGGTTCGAAATATTGGTTTTAAAATCGATCTTTTAAGAGACACATCTGTAGGAGCTTAGAGTTTATACGCACTGACTAAAACATAGGCAACGATGGCCAAAAGACCGAGCCCAGAAAATACACATAATGACAGAAACAAGTAAACTATAGTAAAAATAAGAAAAGTAATAGGAAATTTGTAATAGATTTTTTATAAAAATAAAGAAATAATTTAAATTTATAATAATAAATCATCAATTAAATCATTTGCACACTCTGGTAAGGCGCACGCAAAAGCACGGCGTTGAGTTCCGCCATTCGACAGAAAATGTCTCAATTTCGGGCAGAAAGTTGAGAACACAGTGTCTTGACATTAGGTCCTCCCTGATACCATGCAAAAAAAGAGTGAACTTGCAAATATATATATATATATATATAAAAGGAAAAAAAACATCTACAAATAACACTTAAATTGTGTGTCAAGGTGACTTCAGATGACAATATCGATTTAAATAATTTGGTGCTATTTCCAATGTTTTGTGACCTCTTACCTTAAAATAAATCTTTAACCAGGCCATGATCGTTTAAAGAATAGTTTTGTTAAGTTTTTTGTAACGTATATTATTTACTTACTTATTTTTTTTATTAATTATTGTTTTTTTTTATTTAGAAGTAAATGATTCTCTTACTACGTTAAATACAACATACATACATACATACATACATAGCTTCACGCTGTAACCTGCATATAGCATTGTAGGGGGACCGTAGTGTTAAGACACTCTGTTCCCCACATTCCTCCTGATTTAAGGGAATGCGTGCTGAGTGGCGAAACTCAACGCCGCGCTTTGCGTTGTTACCAAACCCAGGAAATGAAAAATTCCATTTCCTGTATAGGGAATCGAACCCACAACCGGTCGCGTTTACAGTCGCACGCATGTCTTTGCGCTTCGATAAGCGTAAATACAATAATGTACATATTAAAACAATTGTTTTTTTTCTTTTGCGAACTTTTTTCCTTATAACAAGACAAGATCAAGAGTCTCTAGTCTCCGCTTTCCGCCCGAAATCCAGATATAGCTAGTTAAATGACGGAACTCAACGCCGCGCTTTGTCTTACTTAATATAATTATTCCCTCGAGACCGAATCAAACTCACTACCAACCGTTTAGTCAGGCCCTGTCCTACTGTGCGAGGATGACATTAAAAAAAGACTTTCTGTAAATTATTATACAATGCCGATTCCTTGAGAGAAAACAGAACAGCTGTCTACAGCTGTCCGAGATAAGAAATGATTTTACCTTTAAGGAAATGCTATGCCGCAAGTTTTTGTTCGCATTCCTACGTATTATTAGTAATATTTTGTTTTGCTATTTAATTGTCTTTTCATGTTTATTATTAAGGAGAATCTGTAGTTAGTAAAACTTAAATAAGCCTAAACTTTACCTTGGGTGTAGTGCAATATTTTAATTTGGCGTGAATAGGTTGCTAAGTAGAACTTTCATTTAGATTTTTTAAATATTAATATTATTTAGGATTTGTTTTTTTATACGTTGAATCAAATTGAAAAAAGCAAATCAGGCACTTTCAGGTAAAAAAAATATTTAAATAACAAAAATCTAGAAATTACCGGTTAGAACTTAAACTTAAAAACGTGACTTAAACTGACTATTCCGCTACTGATAAAGCGTGAAGCTAAGTAAGTAGGTAAGTTAAAAAGACCTGCCTGCAATGGATATAGTCTATTATACATAAATGATTACTACATTATTATACATTTTATTACTTATTGTATACATAACCAAATAAATAATTTATTTATATAAATAATAAAAACTGGGAAACGGAGTGTCTTAATACTAGGTTGTCTGATGTCCTCTGTCGGATATCCACCCGATCGGGGACTCGGGACGGGTTATGTGGGACTCCGGCCCGGCTGTAAAGAGGCCGTCCGTATACCCACTAAAACTTCACGGTGCTCCTCTTTTTCCGCCACTGGCCGACGCCCACGGGAACTGCCGAATCTTCCGTGAAATCTCGGCGGCTCTCTGCCTACCCTGCTATATGCGGGATACAGCGTGAAGCTGAAAAAAAAGTAATTGATTTTATTAAAAATCATCATAATTTCGGTCAAACCGAGTGGAAACAAGGCAAGCAATAACAACATATGCGGCATAACTTGATTCCGGTTAGCTGAAAGCTTTCTTTCATCATTCATGTCACGTACATCACAAATTGAACGTTCTCGTAGTCAACTGACAGCTAATGGACGGACAGACGTTTTATATGTAGCTGGTAAATTTTATTAACCGACTTTGCAAATATATGTTTTTTAACAGTCTTTCCCATCAAAAATCGAAAAATATTTTTTTTTTACTATTTTTGTATCAAGTGAACATAAAGCTATCATCGGCATGGAACGCAGTTCTGTTGAGAAGAGCCGGCAATAAACTCAACAGTTGGTCTTTTCAAGTATAAGAGTTATAATTTTATAATTATTTGTAACTATATCATAGTGGCACATTTTAGATGTAATTGACTAAATACGATTGTTGTGGGTTCAAAATTCGTTATAATATACATACATATATAGCTTCACGCTGTCCCCCGCATATAGCAGGGTAGGCAGAGGGAACCTAGTTTTAAGACACTCCGTTCCCCACTTTCCGCCGAATTGAGGCATTGCGTGTTGAGTGGCGGAACACAACGCCGCGCTTTGATTTTTACTCAGGAAATGAAAAATTCCATTTCCTGAAGTGGCGATCGAACCCACAACCAGTCGCGTTTACAGTCGAACGCTGCTGCCTCTGCGCCACGACAGGCTTTAAAGAATTTTTTTTTAATAATATATATTTACTAAAAGAGAACTAACTATAAAAGTCTTGTGTTAATATATAGTCCTGATACATACAGATTCATTAAGTATATCTAATATATAAAATACATAGAGCTTCTTAAAGGACGAAGTAATAATAATGGACATGCTCTTACAATCCCAAGAAACAATAATTCACTAAAATCATGCAATTGAATTACGAGATCCTCTTTCATCCAAAAGGCAAACTTTGTCAGAATTAATAAAATACACAACTTAATTGGCCTTTTCTTCCATGTTGGCGAAATGTAGTAAGGTAAATTAGGTGAAATTTATTGGTGTAATTCCACTAAGCAAGCCCTACAACAGCTGTATAGCCGTTAGCGTATTTTGTTAAATAAGTATATTATTTTTTGAAAAATATGCCGTCATGACGCTGATTAAATGAGTCCATAAATAAAAAAAAATCCTGTAGAATTTATGATTCTATATTGCTTGGGGAAGTTTTTTTCCTTTTGGCAACATCAAGGCGTAGTTGAGAAGTATCTCACTGTATGTATGCATTGATGACTGTGAGTTGACAGGAATTGTTATATTAAAAACATTATATATCAATTGCCATGTCTGATAGTTTAAAATTTGGCATTTGGCACCTATAAAGTACTGTTTGGTGAAAAGTTTAGACTAAATGTTGTTGCATGGTTCGATAGCGGCCCAATAAGATAAGTAAAGATAAAAAGAGTATATACTTCATCGGCCTTTCTTCCTTGACGAAGTGCATGATTAAAATCCTATGAATATGATCCATCACATACAACAATGTTATAAATACTAAGAAAGTAGGACGCGGGCTAATTTGTCGCCACACTACTTCCGCCGTGATCGATGATACTTACTGTCCCTAAATATTCCTAAATTAACTGATAAGCCTTTGCCAATACCTGTCAGTTAAGTGACCTTTTAAGTTTGCTTTCTAAAACACAAATCTGTCTGGCGAAGTTAAAACGTTTAAGCGACAGGAGTCGACCTAAGTCGGTAATCTCTATTGATCGTTGACAGAATAAAGTCTGCAGTTACTTAGCTTAGGCCTTTCACGTGCTGATTTGTATCTCGTTCTTTATGTCCGACTACATTGTTTATGGAAATTTGTATGTGGGTAGGTATTTTGTTTTTAAATTCGATATATTATGTGTTTTTTTTTTCAAAATGTTAACTGAAAAATTAGGTAGTTTTATATTTAATTAAATTATTATTCAGTTTGATACATAGAATGTTATTTATTAGTATATATTAGTAGAGCATAATTGAAAAATATGTTAGAGTTTATGTATACTTTAAAAGCATAGGCAGAAGATTCTGTAGTTTGAATGTATCAGATTTCAAACAAATGCGAAAAAAAATTGCAAATCATAAAAATATGCATCGACGTACGTATTTATTATTAGTATATCTCAACTCTTTTTTGCATATGGCAAGAATAATAAAATGTCATTAGCGAAACTTATATTCATTTCTCCCCTCTGGTATGCCGCGGCATTGAGCTCCGCCACTTAACCCGTAATGTTTTAAATTGGGGCGGAAAGCGACGTACGGAGTGTCTTAACACTAGGTTCACTCTGACAACGCTTCAGTGGCGAGGCGTTCATACAACTCGATTCCCACCGGCTTGCCTAACATTTCAAAGTACAAGTATGAGACCTAAAAAATAAAAGGTCGCCAGGAAAATATTGAGCATAAAATTGCAAAACAGAAGCTCTGACATGTTATAGACTTGAAAAAAAAAGGTCATCGCCAAAATTCGATAGTGAAATTACTAAATAATAAACCTTGACATCCTTTACCGGTTTCCCTATATAAATCGGCTTCCCTAAAAAATACCGGCTTCCTTAAATATATATATACCGGCTTCCCTAAATATACACCGGCTTCTTTAAATATGTTTACCGGTTTTCATAAATATACATCGGCTTCCCTTAATTTACCGGCTTGCCTAACTAAAATTTTCACCCCTCGCCACTGCTTCTTTGCCGGACAAAGAGTGCGTTTTTATTAAAAAAAATAAAATTACTAATTTCGGTGATAACCAAATTATCATAATCATTAACGTTTTTAACAACATGTACCAAATACTAAACTCTTTGTTTCAGTTAGTGAAAGTAAACCAAATGCTCCATTGTTTTGTCATTTCACTTTCTACCTAGACCCGTTAGTCAGCCTATAGTTATCTATAGATATCAATTCTGTTTGAAAGTCCACGAGACGAGATTAGCAGTGGCAGTTTGACGTAATTTGGAGTTTGCCAATCCCTACGGCTGTTTTGATATTGACTCATAAATAATTCAAGTTTATACATCAATTATTCTGTATATTTTATACTGTGATCAAATAAAAATTGGTTTTTAAATATCTTTTGTAGTATTTAATATGGAAAATGGAAAAATTATTATGCCCATTCCATTAGTTAAAGAATGAATAATAATGTTATACTGATTGAATAATATATACATACATACATAGCTTTACGCTGTATCCCGCATATAGCAGGGTAGACAGAGGGAAACTAGAACACTCCGTTCCCCACTTGAATAATATATAGAATTTATATTACAAGTGAGTAACATAATTTTTATATTACAATGGATAGGAATTATAATTATAATGAATTATAATTCAACAAGTACTACAAACGTCTTACCCCGCCTGTTGTGGCGCAGAGACACAAGCGTGCGACTGTAAACGCGACAGGTTGTGAATTCGATTCCCACTCCAGGAAATGGAATTTATCATTTCCTGGGCTTGGTAACAAGGCAAACGCGGCGTTGAGTTCCGCCACACACCACGCAATGCCTCAATTCGGCGGAAAGTGGGGAACGGGGTGTCTTAATACTAGGTTCCCTCTGCCTACCCTGCTATATGCGGGATACAGCGTGAAGCTATGTATGTATGTAAGTACTACAAATAGTGAAAGCTAGAATAGCACTTAAAAATATTAATTTTAAATGTAATTTAATAAAAAAAAGTTATAAATATATATTAAAAGACCAAGTAACAAAACACAATTCTACTACCATCCTGTGGCAACATTTTTAGTTCGCTTCATGTTTCGCTTTACATAATTATGGCTAATGTAGCTAATGAAATATGCATGTTATTGACCGCGTTTAGCTTTATCATAATAAATTTAATAACACGATGAAAGAGAATGGAAATTTCTATTTATTTTATGTTTTTTATGCTGCGTTGATTATTATTACTAGTGTCCCCATTGACGCGTTAATAACGCGGCCCAACAATATGTCACTATATAAACATGGATATCAAACCATGGTAGTGTGTGTTACATTTATTTTATTAATTCTATATATTTTTTATGTATTATTTTAAAAAGATACTATCATTCAGCACTCCTTCGCTATATAAACTACAAGTGTGTCAAGTTTCATGCTCTTACGTCCGCGTAATTTTCGTAAAAACGGGTCCATAGCTTTTGCTTCACGTATATAGATACCACCCAACAACCATTCTGAAGGAAACGGAGTGGCTTATCAGTAAGTTCTGCTAATGTATAAGATACGATATTATACACTACATCGTATCGTCAAAACGATTTCAATTTTTACATATATTTTGACGATATTTCGAAAATATTATTTTTAGAATACAAGAGGATTCAAACACTTTATATTAGTCGATTTTCTAATACTGTATCCTTGAATATTAAAATATATGCCATTAGTCCGGCTAAAACAATTTCTTTTGTAGTAATCATCAGAAACAAATACGAGTATCTTATTAAAATTATTTGTTATTATGTTAATAAAATATGAATATTAATGGACGCCTGCGACTACAAACGCAACGCGTTGTGAGTTCGATTCCCACTCCAGGAAATGAAATTTTTCATTTCCTGGGCTTGACAAGGCAAAGCACGGTGTTGAGTTCTGCCACTTACCACGCAATGCCTCAATTCGGTGGAAAGTGGGGAACAGATTTGTTGTATGAGAACGGAGTTTCTTATCACTAGGTTCTCAGGTTCTCTCTGCCTACCCTGTTATATGCGGAATACGACGTGAAGCTATGTATGTATGTATGTATTTTCAAAAAAATGCAGCTTTACGCTTATGCCCACACCTGAGAGGGGAATGATTATTTATCTGTCTTATCTGTCTTACTGCGCCTCAATTGCCTCATAATATTACCTCTTTTACTCCTAAAATCGAGGCTTAATTGTCAGTCAGAACGTGCGTGACTATATCTTAAACATATAGACTAATTATCCTTTGTTAACGGACGATTACGAAAGTAACATTTGTTTTATTACAAAAACATTTATAGAGTTGTATTCTAGTTAATTACTTGGACTCAATCACGTTTTAAAATCAACGTGGAGCTACAAGTATACTGCGTGGGAACTAATAGCCATTCAAACACCAAAGATTTCACAGTCGGCATGGCGTTAATTAAAGCTTTGTTAGACGCCGCCGTGTTTTATGTTTACATACGTCGTATATCTTAGCTTCACGCTGTATCCCGCACATAGCAGACTAGGCAGAGGGAACCTTAGAATCTGGTGTTAAAACACTCCGTTCTTTCCATTCCCCACTTCCCACTGAATTAGGGCTTTGCGTGCTGAATGGCGGAAATACTAAATATTATTTAATTTTTTCATTACTTGGAGTTGGAATCGAACAGCAACCTGTCGCGTTTCGCGTTCGCACGCTTGTGCGGGTGTGACTTAATTTTAACCGACTTCAAAAAAAGCGAAGGCTCTCTCTCGGCTTTATTTTTTAAATGTGGTAAGCATAACTTGTTACCAGATGAACCAAGTTTGATGATTCTTTTTTATATAATAGCTAGTGCTTGATGTAGTAGTGTAGATCTGTCGAGTAGTTTTTGAGTTATCCGTAATCTTACTTTTAAATGAAATGTAAAATAAATAATATTTTATATGTAAATAAATGTTATTATAATTCAGTGTTATACATTAAATATTTAAAATATGTTCAAGAAAAGAGAACTTTGAAAATATTTCCTTTCGTTTATTTCTAAAACTCGATGCTTATGAATATTATTTACATTTACAAGAACGGCTAGGAGAAGTTGTATTTTAAAATTCATAATGGGTACATATTTTATTCTATACCTCTGTGTATTCACTGTTCTTACTATAGTTTTCTATGAGTAACTTCGCCAACTTAACTAAAATTTATTTGTGCGAAGTTTCTAAATAACTTATTACATTAATTATTAATTTAAAATGACGTACTAAATTATTGAACAATTAAAAAAAATTAGACGATTAGTTTTTTTTATTTTGTTTTGTGCATGCATAGCTTCACGCTGTATACTGCATATAGCAGGGTAGGCAGAAGGAACCTAGTGCTAAGACACTCCGTTCCCCACTTTCCGCCGAATTGAGGCATTGCATGCTGAGTGGTTGAACTCAACGCCTTTGCCTTGCTACCAAACCCAGGAAATAAAAAAAATCATTTCCTGGAGTGGGAATCGAACCCACAACCTTTCGCGTTTACAGTTGCACGCTTGTGCCTCTGTGCCACGACGGGCGATTGGTTGGTTTTGTAAATCCATTAATTAAGAGCTTTTCGTATATATTATATAATATTTTTTAGAGTTTCAAATTTATTTTTCTGTATATTACGTAGATAGAGAGAGTCAATACACTCTGAACTCGCTTTTGGTCCCTATTCAAGACATTGCGTCAACACCGCTGGATCATTTAAATGTCATCGTTCCTCCGAGCGGGATTGAACCCACAGTCATCTCGTCTATAGACACATGCACTTCGTAACAGTGACCTAAGTAATATGATACTTTTTAACCAATTTCATGCACTCAATAAAGAAGAATACAAAAAGATACTACTATAAAATATGTATTTTTAATATAGCAGAAAAAAAAGCTGTTCACCGCCTTCCGTCCGAATCCAAGATGTTGAGTATTAAATGGCGGAACTCAACGCCACGTTTCTTCTTACCGAAGCGGAGAAATGAAAATAATTAAAATTGAAACATTTCTTCAAATAGGCATCGAACCCACAACAGAATCGCGATTGCAGCCAAAAGCTGTCCCACTGCGCCACGATGGCTTCAAAAATTCTACATTTTTTGTTTATTAAATGCTATTTAAAAATAACTTCTAGGATAACACATAAGACATTTATGTAAAAGATTGTACACAAAGCTCTAATAAGCTTAAAGTGTTATTATAGTTGGAACAACAATTTCCCTCTTTGGGGATTAAATTGAAAATGTTCTGTATTATTTTACGCGTCATGAAGTCTATATAATAAATATGCTTGGTAAGGTCTAAGGATGTGTAGTTTATTCCTTTTTTTATATAAACTAGTGTCCCCGTTGACGCGTTAATAACGCGATGACTTAAGCAATGTGTGTCACTTTATATAGACGTGGATGTCAAACCATGGTAGTGTGTGTAACATTTATTTTGTTAATTTAATATACTTTTTATGCATTATTTTAAAAAAATGTTAGCATTCTGCACTCCTTCTCTAAATAAATCACATATGTGCCAAGTTTCATGCTCCTCCGTCCGTCCAATTTTCGTAAAAAGGGATCCAAAGTTTTTGCGTCACGTATTTCTATATAGATAATATGATAGTATAATGTCCCACCAAAAAATATATATTAAAATTTGAGTTAAGTTTAGTATCAAGAATTGGGATGGGTTGTCAAATTCACCGACAAAATTGAGATATAAATTGGTGCCAAGCTCTGTAGATAATAAGGAAAATTATTTCTAAAACATTGTAAAATAACACATTTTTTTTATTGTCTCTTTCATATACATTTATTTTCGTTTTTGCGCTCTGGTAGGACAAAGCGCGGTATAGAACCTTACTACTCAACGTTTAGAGGACGGAGTGTCTTAACACTAGGTTCTCTGCCCACTGCTATGCAGAGAAAAAATATCAGCACATACGTACATACTTACTTACTTGTTGGTCACTTCAAAACTACTCCAGTATTCGTAACATTTGTGAAAGTACAAACATTTCATTTTGAGGTATCTCGTAGATATGCCCTTGACTATTCAAGCGGTGTTCAAAGGGCTAGCTACTGGGTATTCCTTTGTGACAAGTCTTTAATTGAATCCTGTCCTAGTTAAAATTACTATCGGTGTCAATTGAGTGGTCCATCTATAAATATTATGGCTTAGATTTGTCCATTTGCTAAATATTATTATTATATTAATACGTGAAAAAAACTGACGAACAATAATCTTAATAGAATAGAGTGTCTTAACACTAGGTTGTTAGGTTCTCTCTGCTTACCTCGCTATATGCGAGATACAGCGTGAAGCTAAAAAAAAACGTGAAAAAAGACATTGGAGCCCTTTTTCACGAAAATTAGGCGGAGGAGAATGAAAGTTTGTTTGGAAATGATGTGCAGGAAGTCAACCCTTTTATAATGATGTATTAGAAATGAATTAAAATAGTTAATATATATATTGAACAAACTATCAAGTATTTGGTAAACAATTATGTACAGTATCAAGTCACCAAAAATGCCATATAAATTAAAGATTTTTTAATCACGCTTTACATCGCAACAGGGTACACAGAGAGGACCTAGTGACATGACACTCTGTTCTCCATTTTCCGTCTGAATTTGACACAATGCGTGTTGAGTGGAAATGATAATATTTAAATTATTTTCATTTCCTAGAAAGACAAAGCGCATCGTTGAGTTCCACCTTTCAAGTGAAGAACAGATTTAGTAAAAATTATTGAAAAGAAATCTAAAATCTAGATCGAATATCTTTTGACCCAATATAATATAAAAGTAAATAACATTTCTATTATATCATTTCTCAGATCGATTGTAGCAATATTGGTTTTGATTCGGACTACTCGATCATTGTTAGTCGTGACCGATGCTTGACCGATGATAACATACGCTTTTGGCCTACTTACGTTAATATATGGAAAGAGGTTGTGTTAATCATGCTGAATTTTCTTTCGTAAGTTATTTTTTTTGTTTATTTGTAATACTATAATTATGTCATCGTATAGGATATAAGTGTTTATAAATAAACATAGAATTACATAACTTAAGGAACGACTCAATTTTTTTGGCTTCACGCTGTATCCCGCACATAGCAGGGTAGGCAGAGGGAACCTGAGAATCTAGTGTTAAGACACTCCGTTCTCTCTTAAGATTTCCGTTCCCCACTTTTCGCCGAATCGAGGCATTGCGTGCTGAGTGGCGGAACTCAACGCCGCGCTTTGCCTTGTTACCAACGAGGTAATGAAAATACTAAATATTATTTAATATTTTCATTTCTTTGAGTGGTAATTGAACACACAAGTTTCTTTAAAAGGAAAATAATTACTTAGAAGTCAATAAATTATGATAATATATTAAAATAGAAGTTTCAAATATACAAGATAGATACAGTATTAAGATTAATTTTGACACATGGTACTTAAATATCTATTACACAGTATGCTATTCTATTAACGTTCCGTGCTAAAAAGTCTTAGATGGTAATCGGTACCTCTCCTATCGCATGCTACACGCGATCCGTCTGCGCTTTTACTTTCTGCGACTTTATGTTGTCCAGCAAATACTATGCTAGTTGCAGATATATATGTTTTTATAGCTTCGCACTTTTTTTTCCATAACAGGGTAGTTAAAATAACTTAGTGTCTATACACTCTGTTCACTGGATTCCATTCAAAATTAAAACATTTTGCGTTGAGTCTCGAAATCGCCTTGCTTCGTATTATTAGAATGAAGAATTATTCTCTCGAGTGGGTATCGAACCCACTACCGATGGGTATGCATATTAAATGTAACTATTTTAACCGGATTAATCGCATATATTTTAGTATTCGGAAACACATCTTTCGAAACCCGATGTTAGAACACTTCACAGTAGTCAGTGGTCATAGTAGGACTTAATAAAATAAAAAGCGCGAAAATCAAATATCTCATGACGTGTATACAGTCAGACGCTGTCGTTATATATTGCAGGTATATTTGCAATGAATGCCTATTTAATTTTACAGGTTGTAGTTGGTAAAACTTTGGGTAAAAATCAATTTCAATATATATAATTTCGTTGAATTTTTTTCGGATTTTCGATGACAATTTGTTTGAATTGTTTTAGCGATTTGTTGGAAAGCTAAGTAAGTTTTAATTGAACTTTGGAATAAAAAGCGTTTTACTTAATTGCTTTTCGATCGAGTGTGAAAATTGATGAAAAAACGGAGTGTTTTAACCCTAGGTTCTTTCTGTATACCCTGTTATATATTTTTGATACTATAAACATTGTATAGGTATATATTTTTATAATTTAAGATATAAGGCGATATGATTACGCCTGTCGTAGCGCAGAGGCACAAGCGTGTCACTATAAACGCGACCGGTTGTGAGTTCGATTCCCACTCTAGGAAATGAAGTATTTTCATTTTCTGGGTTTGGTAGCAAGGCAAAGCGCGGCGTTGAGTTCCACCACTCAGCACGCAATGCCTCAATCTGGCGGAAAGTGGGGAACGGAATTGTTGAAAGAGAACGAAGTGTCTTAACACTAGTTTCTCTAGTTCCCTCTGGCTAGCGTGAAAGAGAAATGAAAATTTTAAAATGTTAATCATTTCCTGTTCTAATTCACGTAGCTTATAAATATTTAAGAGAATAAAGCTTTATTAAGTTTAATCAGCTTTACATAAATCAATTATGTATATTTTAGACCATTCAATTAGCAATATTGGATATTGAAAGTACTGATACAGTTATTACGTAGGCAGATAGTATCAAGTCTAACTATGTTGATGATTTTAACAGTTGTAATGAGGCTTTTTGTGTATTTGGCATAACAATTACCATTGTTGAGTATTGGAGATGATTAGGTTATTAATATAATAACTCATTTTTTATATTTTTTTAATATTAATATTGGTTATGGTTATAAAGCTGCCTGTCGTGGCGCAGTGGCAGAGGCACAAGCGTGCGACTGTAAGCACGACAGATTTTTGGTTCGATTCTCGCTCCAGGAAACGTGAAAGTTTTCATTTTCTGGGTTTGGTAACAAGGCAAAGCACGGCGTTGAGTTCCGCCACTCAGCAAGCAATGCCTCATTTCGGCGGAAAGTGGGGAATGGAGTGTCTTAACACTAGGTTCTCAGGTTCCCTCTGCCTATTCTGCTATATGTGATATACAGCGTGCAGCTAAAGAAAAAAAATTGCCTTAAAATTACTAACAAACACAATTGTTGTTTCGATCCCCACTTAGGGACATGATTATAATTAAATTGTTTTCATTTCCTCTTTTGTACAAAGCCATACTCAAACCAGTTTGGACCTACGGAATACAACTGTGGGGTACCGCTTCTCATTCCAACATCGAGATCATCCAAAGATTCCAAAACAAAATGCTGCGGATAATAGCTAATGCCCCTTGGTTCGTGACAAATGAACAACTCCACAAGGACCTAAGAATGCCTACTGTCAGAGACAAAATAGTCAGATACACAAACGCATACAAGAAAAGAATAATAAACCATCCTAACGCACTTGCCCAAAAACTAATGGACAATAATCAATGCGAGCGACGACTTAAACGTAAAATTCCACAAGATATGCTCTTGTAAGAGCTAAAGACTACTTTCAAGTAGGGTGCGACACTGGTTGCACTGCCTACACACGACAATACAATTTAATAAATCATACCTACCGCTGAATGTCCCAATGTGGTGACAGATTGCAGTATGAAAACCAAAAAAAAAAAAAAATTTCCTCTTTTCATAAGATAAAGCGCGGCGTTGAGTTCCGCCACTCGACACGCAATATCCTATTGAATTCGGATGGAGTGTCGTGACACTAGATTCTCTTTGCCTGTAAAATTATTACTGTTCTCAGAATTTTAATACACTCCTTTTAAAAAATGATCAAAAACTGGAATTAACATAACAATAAATTTTAAATCTAACTTCGTGAATACATGATTAACCGCCATGTGATATTTACGGCGTTTTGCGAAGTTCGCAACTTCACAACTTGTTAATTGCGATTTAAATTCATTATTATATTTGAAACTTTGAAACTGAGATATGTATGATTTACCTATTTTAATTTTCTACATTCAAAGTGTATAGGAATTTGCTTTTGAATGTCAGGTTCCAGTATTGTTGTGAATTTTATACTACGTTTCTAGAAATTTCGAATTAAATTATATTACTTTTTTTTGAAAAAATGTTTCTATTAGATATAATAAACAAAAATAGATAACTAAGGTATCAGATATTGCATATATCATAGCACAACGCAAGTGGAGATGGGCGGGATACGTATGAACTGACGGAAGATGGAGCCGTAAAATTGTCGATTGTCGACCTAGGCAGGGTAAAAGAAACGTGGGACGACATCCGCCACGATGGAGCGACGATCTTGTCAAAACGATGACGAAAGGACTGGAAATCCAATGAAGAAACCTATACCCAACAATGGGTTATTAATGGTTGACAAAGAAAAGAAGAAGAAGACTTTTTTTAGCTACACGCTTTGTCCCGCTCATAGCAGTGTAGGCAGAGGGAACAAGAAAACCTAGTATTAAGACTTTCCGTTCTCTTTTAACATTTACGTTCCCCACTTTCAGCCGAATTGAGGCATTGCGTGCTGAGTGGCGGAACTCAACGCCGATTAATTTTATACTGATTTTACTTATTTAAATGAAATATGTGACATTATCTATTTGTTTAATATTTTTATATCATAATGCTATCTTTAAATAAAATTTAAAATTGGGAAAATACTAGGTTTCCTATGATAGGAATACTAAACATCTCTTAAACTAAACGTATTTTATTTAAAAAAATTACAAATCGCAATCTATCTATGGTTGTAAGCATATCTTTTTACTCTGAAACACACAAAATAGCAAATATGTAAATAATAAATAAACATTTTTATAACGCTAAATATATTTTCATTTCCCGTATAAATTATATTTGATAAAATATTATTTGGTAATCATGTATTCAGTGATCAGTCAAATGTAAAATTGACATTGTTTAATTATTCGGACGCGAGAAGCTCAATTTGCGTTTTTATCATCTTTGTATGGCGTAACACGAGCGTGTTCGTATTTTATTCATTATTTTGACATCGATCCAAATTAAAACTTACACAGTAGAATGAGTAAAAAGTTTGCATGTTACCGAATGTTATTTCTTATTTTTTGAATAATTGTGCGACTGTAAAGGTAATGTGGGGTTCGATTCCCACTCCAGGAAATGTAAAGTTTAGTATTTTCTTTTTTCTGGGTTTGGTATCGCAATGCCTCAATTCGGCGGAAAGTCTTAACACTAGGTTCTCAGGTTCCCTCTGACTCTGCGATATGCGGGATACAACGTGAAGTTAAAAAAAAAGTTACTTAAAATTATATGATAATTAAACGACACATATTAGATTATTATGAGAAATTTATAAGAAAATTATCAATTATTAACTCACTGTATAAAATAATTTCACTTACAAAGCGTTTATACTTCTATCACTTTTGCCTTTCAGTCCTAGTTAAATGAAAAGCGGCAACACGTTGTTGGTACAATATAGAACGGAGTGAATTATCACTACTTTGATTCTGACTGTCCATTAAAATGCAAAATATACTTGAAAATAAAAAGAAAACAACTATTTTTAAATATTATCGAATCGCTTCGCGTTCAGTGTATTGCAATCATTATTCTAATATGTTGACCGAGAATTTTGTGGCCGTGACAGTGACAGTGCTCGTATATTTGAAGGTATAAATAAATTTAACATTCAAAAGAGGGGGAATTCCCCTCCACAGATTAAAGCTACTTTTTGATTCTATGACCTACGATATGTGTGATTTTGGGTGGGATAATAATTTTACTCTTTGTCTTACATACATTAATTATTATTACATACTTAAAATTATTAATTATTATACGTTTATCATTATACTATTATAGATTTAAAAGCATGAGGATGTATGAAGAGGTTAATGGCTAATGCGAAAGAAGCATGCAGGGACCGTACCGTTTGGCGCTCCGTTCTCTCTGACTACCTCGTTAGGAATAAAGCGTGAAGCTGATTAAGTTAAAATTATTATGATAAATAATAATCTTATTACAATATATTTACGAGTGTCCTCATTGGTACATTAACAACGTATTGCCTAGCAACGTATGTGTCTTTTTATGCATTATTTTAAAAAGATATTTATTATTCTGCACTCTTTCTTATAAATTATAAGTGAGCCAAGTTTCGTGCTCCAGCGTCCGCGTAAAATAAACGAAAATATCTTAAATTAAAAAATATTAGGATTCCTGTTGACGCGTTAACAACGCGTTGTCTTCGACAATGTGTCACTTTATATAAACATGGATGTCCAACCAAGGTAGTATATGTAACTTTTATTTTGATAATTTAATACACTTTTTATGCATTATTTAAAAAAGTATTAGCATTCTGCACTCCGTCCGCGTAATTTTCGTAAAAAGGGGTACAAAGTTTTCCCTTCATATATTTATATATAGTTTTCATATGAAAATCGAACCCAAACATACGTGATATTATGTTTTTACGCTAAACACTATTGATTTTGTTTAAATAAAATTTTAGTCTCTTAAGTTTTCTATCTTTGTCGAGAACTAAGAACTGAACTTTCTCAAGCAGATTAAGGCATTTTCGAAGCTGAGGCGGGTTGCTAGTAATGAATGATTCAAACCAGAGTCTCCAATTACCAAGTTACGAAGTATCGGCTTCTAACGTCCAATTAGCCACAAAATTTTTCTTTTTTTAGCTTCACGCTATATCCCGCACATAGCAAGGTAGGCAGAGGGAACCTGAGAAACTAGTGTTAAGACACTCCGTTCTCTTTTAACTTTTCCGTCCGTCACTTTCCGCCGAATTGAGGTATTGCGTATATGTGTATGCGGGATATTAAATATTAATTATAATGAATATTTTTTGTTATTTTTTTTTAACTTCACGCTGTATCCCGCATATAGCAGGGTAGGCAGAGGGAACCCGAGAACCTAGTGTTAAGACACTCCGTTCTCTTTCAACTATTCCGTTCCCCACTAATAAATATTAAATATTTTCAATTCCTGGAGTGGGAATCGAATCCACAACCTGTCGCGTTTACTGTCACACACATGTGCCTCTGCGCCACGACAGGCCTCTCATAGTTAGAGAAATTAATTTATAAACTTACGTATGTACTTATTTATTAATGGTATTAAATTTATTGTATTTTACCATTTTGTGAATGTCATAAAATTTATATTTATATATTCTAGGAAACTTATAATAGCAGTTTCACGATTTATCTTGCATAGCAACCAGACAGAGGGTACCTAGTGTTAAGACACTCCGTTCACCAGTTTTCGCCTGAATTCATGACATTGCGTGTTAGAGGCGGAACTCAACGCCGCGCTTGTCGCACCAGACTGAAGACATGAAAATAATTAATGATTAGAAAATAATCATTCCCTCGATAATATCCATAATTTACAATACAATAGGATTTTAATATATAGTATGGAAATTATAAATTCATTTGTAAAAACGTATTTATTGTTTTCTAAAGAGTAAAAGACACGTTATAGTCTATTTTACTTATTTGTAAGAACATGTGTGTTGTTTATTAATTTAATTTCTTTGTTTAGCTTTCTATTGTTCTATAGGCTTTGTTATAAGTATGCTTGTGACAGTAACTGTAAGTATAGTGCAAATATTAATTTAACTACGATTATTTTGCTGAGATTCTTCTTCATTATTAAAATGTATTAGCAGAGATTTGAATTGAATCTTTGAAAAATATTAATTTAATTTAATTTTAGATTAAAATGTATGAAATGGGGACCGGAAATGTTATGAGAACGGAGTGTCTTAACACAAGATTCCCTCTGCCTACCCTGCTATCCTCTTGTAAACCGTCCAAACGCGCTCCACTAAATAAACCATTCGTTTATAGCGTCTTACAAAAATATATATATTTTAATATATCTTGCTAAAATTATTATACAATCGTATGAAAGTGGTCGAAATATATTTGTAATTTACTTATTACATCAAAATTCTTATCAATTATAATTACGTAACCCTTTTCGATCCAAAAACCCTTCACCGTATGTAAAAAATATGTTGCGTGACAAAATCGATTGTTTATATAACAACAAAAAATTAAATATTATAAAAGATTTAATTAGAACAATTTTGATGATGTTTTCAATATTTGTAAAGTGTCAATCACACACTTAGAATAAGAAAATCATTTCTCTAAAACGTATAAAAATTTGAACAATGGCACTAGAACTTGCGCCTCATGAAAACCGTCCAAATGTGCTCCACAAAACCATACGTTTATAGCGTTTTCTAAAAATATTTCATTTGCTTACTATATAATATTTTTTTTTAGCTTCACGCTGTATCCCGCATATAGCAGGATAGGCAGAGGGAACCTAGTGTTAAGACACTCTGTTTCCCACTCTCCGCCGAATTGAACTAAACGCCGCACTATGCCTTGTTATTAAAATTTTAACAAAAAAAGAAAACCGATTTCAAATAAAATGCATAAAAACTATTCCTCCGTTCTTATCTATATCTATGTATAGAATAGTTTTTGTAATCAATTGTACTTTTTTGTGTATTTTATCTAAAATCGGAAAATTTAGATAAACGGGACCACATCAGAAGAACTCAATGAAAAGCTATACGGTAACCCACAAAAAAATATAGTCGAATTGAAAACCTCCTTTTTTTGAAGTAGATAAAAAATATATCAATTATATAACCCTTTTAGCTTCAAAAACCCTTCACTGCATATAATATTTCGTATTACAAAATTCACTGTGCATGTAATGTACCTAAGTGACGCAATTCTCTCGCAATTGTTGACACTGTTCCGGGTTCAATTCGATGCGGTTTGATCGATGGTCGCTGGAGGTTGCTTTACTTACTGTATTGTGTGAAATTATATATACGACCACACAAAGGATTTTAAGGATAACCTCTAGATTTACTATAAGGATTTTCATTTGTTTTTACATTTAATTATTATTAAAGAAAATATGTAGACTTGTATGACATATCAAATTTGAACGTTATTAAATGTAGGGTTTGAATTCGTTATTAATAACAAAAAAAAGATGAGAGATGTCAAAGGACACCCGGTTGGAACAAAGTTCCAAGTTCGATTAATTAGTGAAGGAATTGTAATAAAATTTTATTTCTTTTAAGTTATAAAAATAAACGTCGCGACGCCACACTGTTCATTCCTAAATAGAAAGACGTAACGAAAATAACTGGCTTGCTTTCTATGAGAGAGAGAGAGACAGACAGAGAAACATGCGCACGCCGCGCGGATTACAACTATAGCAAAAAGTGTCGTTACATCTTTTAATCTTAATTTTTTCCGCCTAGCCACCTCTCGTAACGCGCGATAAGGAACGTAGTTCCAAAAGTTACAACAGAATTACAAATTTTTTGACTATAAAGTAAAGAACGGAGTATCTCAAAACTAGCCTCTTCCTGCCTATTCTACTACGCGGAAAAAACAAAGCTATGAAAAAAAATGTTACATACATACTCGTACATACATAGCTTCACACTGTATTCCGCATATAGCAGGGTGGGCAGAGGGAACCTAGTGTTAAAAGACTCCGTTCCCCACTTTCCGCCGAACTGAAGCAAAAAAATGTTATAATAATAATAATAAAAACTCTTTATTGTACACACCCATACATAAAAGTAAAATTAAAATAAAATAATAGCAGAAAACGATGTACAACAGGCGACCTTATCGCTAAAATAGCGATTTCTTCCAGGCAACCTTAGGGTATAGGAAATACTCGTACACAAACTAAGAAATTGGATAGGATGTGAATAATACATACAAATAATAATGATAATAATTATACAAAAAGAAAGAATAAACTACATAAGTATATTCATCATAACATTTACATAAACATATAAATATATATATACACAGATAAATACATATAGACACCCGTAGATACATATATACATACTTATATACATACAATAAGAAATAAGAAATGAAGTAATAAAATTATCAATGGCAAAAACTTAAATATTAAAGTGTAAGATAATGCTTTTTTAAACGATGCTTGAAAGTAAGTGCCGTCTTGAAATTTTTAATATTCAAAGGAAGCGCGTTCCATAGCCGACACGCAGTAACAGTAAAAGAATCACTATAAAAGGAAGAGGAATGGACAGGAATTTTCAACGTGAGGTTATGATCGGAACGGAGGGTTCGAGGATGTGATAAGTTGGATTGAACAGAATACAGTAGAGAAGATGAAGTATGTGAGTATTCCTACGAAGACGGATCGGGAGCCACTTGAGTTTTTTGCGGAAGTCAGAGATGTGATCATATTTGCGCAGACTAAATATGAATCGTACACACAAATTTTGGAGACGCTCAAGCTTATTAAGTTGCTCCTCTCTAAAATCAAGACAACAAAGGTCAGCATAATCAAGAATCGGTAAAAGGAGCGTATTTGCTAACGAAATTTTAGTTGGGATAGGCTAGAAATTACGTAAGCGTTTAAGAGATCCCAGCGACGCAAGCATCTTTCTGCTCACTTCACTTACCTGTGAGTCCCAAGACAAGTTCTGATGCAAGGTTGTAAGTGTTATTTGCATTTATTTTTAATTTTATAACAATAATAACTAATTATGAAAGAGTTTATTTCTTTTTTCGTTCTATATTCAATCTCGTGACTAATAAGCCCTACATCGGAATTAATCCGATTACCAAATTTTATTTTTCATTTTCTTTTAATTAATTAGTAGTTAAAAATATTATAAGTATAGCTTCTCGTTTTCTTTTCTGTATAGCAGAGTAAACAGAGAGAACTTAGTGACTTTCGTTCTCTATATTCCGCCTCAACTCGAAACTTTTGATTGCTGACTGGCAGAATTCAACGCCGCGACTTGTCTTACCAAAGCTGAGATATGAAATTTATTAATTTTTTTTCAACTTCACGCTGTATCCCGCATGTAGCGGGGTAGGCAGAAGGAACCAGAGAACCTAGTGTTAAGACACTCCACTCTTTTTCAACAATTTCGTTCCCCACTTTCCACCGAATTGAGGCATTGCGTGTTGAATGGCGGAACTCAACGCCGCGCTTTGTCTTGTTACCAAACCCAAGAAATGAAAATACTAAATTTTGTTTTTCCTGGAGTGAATATTTAAATATAATCATTAATATAGAATACTCTTTATTGCACTTAAAAATGCAAAAAAAGAACAAAATATTTGAGTAATTCATGGACAGAGGTGGACCTACGTTACATAGTGACTTGGTGGACTCATTCCTCCGAGTGGAACTATAAGGCACAATCACTTGCGTTTACTGTCTGAATCAGGTTCTTTTAGCTTCACGCTGTATCCCGCATATATAACAGGTTAGGCAGAAGAAACCTAGTGTTAAGACACTCCGTTCTTGTAAGATTATCGTTTTCTACTGAATTGAGGCATTGCATGCTGAGTGGCGGAACTCAACGGTGCTTTGCCTTGGTACTAGAGCGAAGAAATGGAAATACTAAATATTATGTAATATTTTCATTTTCTGGAGAGGGAGTCGAACACACAATCTGTCGCACTTACAGTCGAACGCTTGTGCCTCTGCGTCACCACAGACCTCAGAATCAGGTTACAACAATTATAATCCTTTACGAAGTACTTATAATATAATGTAATGTAACATAATCCCAGGATTATTTACAAGTTTGATGAGTTACTCTCACGTCTTACCATACTGTCAACCCAACCCTTATCAAAGGGATATATGTATGTATGTAAAAACTTTAAACCAAACAATTTTAGGGGTAATTGTGCCGCCTCCCTTTTGATTAAAAAATGTAAATATTTTGCTATTTAAATTATTTTATGTCAATTTACATAAGTTTCGCGTCTTGTTTTATATATAATAAAAAGTAGCTTCATTCTTTATCCCACATACCAGGGCAGTCAGAGAACACAGTGCTAAGACGCTGTACACTGCTTTCTGGTTCATAGGTGTTACTGAAAATCAGCGATGATTGATATCAGTCTCAAGCATCATTACCTGAGTTACGCCTTTTGCCATAACATTTAGTTTTTAATAAGAATAATTCTAGCATATTATAAGGTTTTTTTTTGTGGCAGTAAATGTGTTTTATTATTATTATTATTTTTCCCAATTCAAGACATAGCGTATGAAGTGACGAAATCCAACGTCAAGCTTAATCTTACAATAAAAAGTGAATACATACATAGCTTCACGCTGTATCCTGCATATAGCAGGGTAGACAGAGGGAACCTAGTGTTAAGACACTCCGTTCCCCACTTTCCGCCGAATTGAGGCATTGCGTGCTTAGCGGCGGAACTCAAAGCTGCTTTGCCTTTTACCAAACCCATGAAATGAAAAGTTCCATTTACTGGAGTGGGAATTGAACCCACAACCTGTCGCGTTTATAGTCGCACGCTTGTGCCTCTGCGCCACGACAGGCGTTTATATACAAATATACAAAATATTTTTATTTTCCTTTTTTTGGGCATATTCGTTTTATATTCAACCAAGTGTATCTCAGATAAATTAAAATAAAGCTGTTTGTTTCACCATTATTATCTGTTAACTAAGAGTTATTTCATATTATAATTCTTTTGTAATCCAATATCAATTAGTGAGGTTTAATAATTAATAAATACACAACTATTTTGTAATAATCTTATATTATTTTTGTTCTTCGTAGTCGTTGTCTTCATTACTGAAGGTCGCGTCTGTGCAAGTTACGCGTTGCATTGGTGGTCCTCTTTTTCCACTTCGCTCGGTCTTCGGGTTCTCTCAACGCATATGTTAGTGAGAGCCTAGTAATCGCGCATACCTGGTCACAACATCGGCTAGGTGGACAGCAGCGTATTTTTCCGTTTACCTTGCTCGTTACAATTAGGCTTTCAAGTTTGTTGGTTGAGTTTCGACGAGCGATGTGACCGAAGTGTGCAAGAATTCTTTATTCTTCTAACAGACCCAAAACAGAGAAAGAATTAATGAAATATTTGATTTTCGCGATTTTTATACATATTAAATGAAACTATTTAACCGTAGCCCGACAGTCTACCTGTGACCACGGACTACTGTAGCGTTCGTAACGTTGGGTTTTCAAAAATGTATTTCCCAATACTAAAATATACGTGATTAATCGTAATAGGTGAGAAGAAACTCCTTAACAATCCATGGATTCACCGTGCGGGTGCCGGGCCCATAGCGTTGCAGAGACAGGTGTTTGGAGAGTGCCTGGGACCCAAGTGTAAGTTTAATGGGCCCCTTTAAACTGTACATTAACGTTCTCCTCCACTTTCCGCACTCCTCTCTCTACCTAACCAAATTTGAAAAGATCCTACTAATGCCGCCTTCGAAGTACGTGCTAGAAATTAACTGATAATAGTTCTAGACAGGCCGAGATCTTTTAATAGATTATAGAGAGATTTCGCTTTTATACTTCTCGCGCCTACCTCTACCGCGTACAAATTAACTCTAAACCTATTCCTGGTCAGTTCTTAATACTTATCTTAAAATAGTTTTATCTAATATCCGAAATCGTGTATTTTTAACAGAATTCTACTAATATTAAAAATTGTAAATATTTGTAAGGATCGATGGATGGATGTTTGTTTGTTTTCTCAAAAAGTACTGAACGTATCTAGATGACACTTTATAGCTTCATATATCAGAATAACCTACAATTTATAAAGATTGTGTGTAATTTGGTCATAATATAACTTGTTATTATATAATTTTGCTGTTATAATATTTTTTTATTTTTAATTTAATAATAGATTTATATAGATTTTTTACTATTAACATGGTGAATAGATAATCATTTTAAAATATATATTCAGACGACTTACATTTCAATTATTTACAGTAACAGTTAAGGTGAGTGCTACAGTTTATAGCGTTGTTCGAAATAACATTTAAATGGGCAAAGTTAGCTCATTAAGCCTACACGAGCACGCCCCTGACACGGTAGTGCTGCGATATTACGTACGAACGTGGGTGTCTAGTGTGAAATCAGAAATATTGGCTTAATTTGTAACCGACTTCCAAAAAAGGAGATGGTGAAAAAGATGATGTTAGAGCACAAGTTTTTACTAGGTGAACTAATTTTGATGTGTTTTTTTATGATAGCTAGTGTTTCTGATGTGGGTATATTTAAATTTGGTTAAGATCTAACGAGTAGTTTTAGAGTTATTCGTAATAATTTTACTTAAAAAGTAGTACATTTTATTTGTTGTCGGTTTTCTTTTTTTGTTAAAATACATACATATTATATATACATAGCTTCATGCTGCATCCCGCATATTGCAGGGTAGGCAGAAGGAACCTAGTGTTAAGACACTCCGTTCCCCACTGTCCGCCGAATTGAGGCAGTGCATGCAGAGTGGCGGAACTCAACGCCGCGCTTTGCCTTGTTACTAAACCCAAGAAATGAAAAATTCCATTTCTTAAAATTTTACTTATATTTATCCAATATAATAAAAATTTTAGTAATAAACCTATGCTTTTTTAGCCACTTGATTATTAACGTTCTCTTCTATAGTTACCATGCGCAGAATTTTGACTCAAAATATATTCATCATTGAAATTAAATTGACGCCATTGTAAAACATTGGAATTGTGAAAAGCTATGGTTGTGGATTCAATTCTAAAACTTTCACCTTGCAATTCACCAGTGTTTCGAATATGGGCGAAGAACGGAGTGTCTTTACACTAAGTTCTCTCTCCCTTGCTAAGCAGCTAACAGTAGTTACTCATAAAATTTTAACTATAATTATATTATTTTCTGTAGAATAATTATGTTATAACCAAAAGATTAGACTTAAAATTATCTTAAAATGGATTCCTAATAAAGCTTCAGTCATTTGACGACTAATGTAAAACGAGATATCCACTGCAGAATGAATTTGAAAGCAAGCTTTTATTAAAGGAAGCGAACGGATTAAATATTTTTCATGATATTTTCCACGAAATGGTTTTCCGATTTTATCTGAATAATTTTTTCTTTGGAATTTGGAGACAGAAAATTAATGTATTTAAAGTATATATCAACAGAAAGTACCTACTGCATCTACTCAATAATAAATGTATGATTACTTTCTTCTGTTAATGCATTTTATACAAATAATATATATTATTTTATTAAAAGTACAAAGAATTTTTTTGCATGGATAACCGATAGCGAACGAGCAGCAGGTCCACCTGATGGTAAGTGGTTACCTCCGCCCGTGAACATCTACACCACCAGAGATGTTGTAGATGCGTTGCCAACCTAGAGAATATAGGTGGAAGGGGAGAACAATGTAGTAGTTCGCTATCGGAACCGCCAGATTCTGAGGAAAGGATGGGTTGGGATAAGGGAAAACCTGGCTTACATGCAATCGAACCGGAACACATCATTAGATATTTGGCGATTCGTCTTTGACATGACAGTGGTCGCGAGCGAGATTATAAGTATAAAGAATATATTATTATTATATAAAGAATCCATTGCGTGATGTTATTGATATAAAATGACTATAGGTTTCATGAGCCAGTTCCCCTGGTAAAATTACTAGTATATGACTTAAATTTTCATTGGCTTTTTTTAATTTCCCTTTTTGGTAACGACAGTACCCGGATGACATACATCAAAGCATATATCCTGCATATAGCAGGGTAGGCAGAGGGAACCTAGTGTTAAGACACTCCGTTCCCCACTTTCCGCCGAATTGAGGCATTGCGTGCTGAGTTGTTGTTACCAAACCAAGGAAATGAAAATTCCTGGAGTATCCGGATGAAGATTGATTAATTTTAGAATACGCAATGTCTTTAAAATGGGTAGAAAGTAGAGAAGGAATTTATTAATTCTCTGCCTACTTAGCTATACGAATAAGATAGAGGGAAACTTATTACCTTGGAAACTATAAACCTTGACGTTTTTTCCCGCATACCAAGGTGTTAGTGTCGAGACACTCCGTTCTTTATTTTACCCCTAAATTCGTGAGATTACATGTCGTATGGCGACGGAGTGGGAATCCAATCCACAACCAATCAAAGTTACATTTAGACTGTCCCACTGCGTTACGACGGCCTCTACCATTTATTACTCATGATATAAAAAATAGGGTTTTTATTATTTAATCGTAAGGTATCTTACATAAGTCTGACCAAATCGGATTTGTCGCCAGAGATTTCGATAAAACTGTACCAGCTTAAGTCTTAGTATCGATAATTTTGATCCTATGTAAGACGCGTACGAGTATTAATGTGCAGGATTTTATTCTAAGTCGGAATGATTAACTGCTTCCTAAAGTTAGTAAGATGTTAATCATTGAAAATTTTTGATTTGTGACTTCAAGTTTAATAGTTGAACGTCGTTTTACGTACTAATAGAGCGAGGAAATAAAAATACTAAATACTATTTATTATTTTCACTTCCTGTAGTTGGAATCGAACCCACAACCTGTCGCGTTTACCGACACACGCTTGTGCCTCTGCGCCACGACAGGCGTCAACTATTTTCAGATTTATGTTTTATACTACATAGTATAAAAATAAATCTAAAAATTGATTATCTGTCACCTACATTGCGGTCTGCGCAGAGTGTTGAATCACTCCGTCAACTTAACCATAACTTATTAAAATTATCAATTTATCTTATACATCCTTTTCCATTTTAGTCTTTTCTTAACGTAATAGTATAGTCAAAACTTAGGTAGCCTAGTTTCTAGTTTATGTTTGTGCTGATTTCAAGATATCGCGTATCTGTTGTTCCTGTAATAGTTTGTTTAACAATGACTTAGTAGCGAAAATCTTGTGCGCCTGTAACGTTGGACTGGCGTGTTGGACAATTAGGTTATGCTAACGTCATGTATTCTTGTTGTTATATTGATACTTGAAACTTATGATTGTTAGTTGTTTATATGTTATATGTTATTATAATATATATATATATATATATATATATATATATATATATATA
>JAKGSA010001155.1:0-30011 GCA_033558755.1 Philaethria dido | reverse complement strand
TATATATATATATATATATATATATATATATATATATATATATAGTGTTAAGACACTCCACTCTCTTTCAACATTTCCGTTCCCCACTTTCCGCCAAATTGAGGCATTGCGTGTTGAGTGGCGGAACCCAACGCCGCGCTTTGCCTTGTTACCAAACCCAAGAAATTAAAATACTAAATTTTACATTTCCTGGAGTGGTTAAAGTTAAGTAAAGTTAAATATTTTGCATTGGAATCGAACTCATAGCTAATTGTGCTTAAAGTCAAATGCCACTCTACTAAGCTACGAAGACATTTATATATTGAAACAACATTAAAAATTAATGATTAGGATTTTTTAAATATATTAATTTAGATAATGAATCGCTGCTAATTCTACAACCGTCGTTTTACACACGTTTGATAGATATGTATGACGAGTACGTCTAGAAGACGTTCTAATAATTATAATATTAATTAAAATGCCGCAGTAGTCGTCGCCACAAGTCAAACCTCATGTAGCGCTCATTTATCAAAGTCCCTTTTATGCAAAGGTTCGACGCTAATGTGTAGAAAGTTGTTTCTACGACAAAAACTCTTATGTGCTTTGAATATAATAGTAATTACAAGAACATCGTTTAAATTTCAATTTTTTATTTACTTAATTTTTTTAACTTCACGCTGTATTCCGCATATAGCAGGGTAGGCAGAGGGAACCTGAGAACCTAGTGTTAAGACACTCCGTTCTCTAGCAACAATACTGTTCCCCACTTTCCGCCGAATTGAGACATTGCGTGCTGAGTGGCGGAACTCAACGCCGCACTTTGCCTTGTTACCAAACCCAGGAAATGAAAAGACTAATATTTCCTGGAAACCCACAACCTGTCGCGTTTACAGTCGCACGCTTGTGCCTCTGCGCCACGACGGGCGTTTTCTTGTGGTAGGTAGTAAAAAATATTATGATTAAAAAATTTGTACACCCTTTCTTATTTCTTATAATTAAATATAGAATATACAAATATTCCTTAAATAAAACATAATGCATGTAGCATTATAGTAAAAAAAAATATTCAAAATATTTGGTTCTCATCAAAATATACGCGAAGGAAAAACTCCATAAAGTTATTTTAATGCGAATGTTTTCTATAATAATTCATTAGTAATACAATTAATTAATTAATTAATATTAAACACACCACCATACACTTTTGTATGCCGCCATGACATATATACATATTGCCAAGTTAACGCGTATTTTCCATGTCAACGAATCTGCCAGTATATTATTAAATCGTAACATAATACGCACCTATCAATAGTTATTGATAGGCGCGTAGTAAGTTACGATGAAAATGAAATTGAATTCTAAACTGAAGTACTTACTTGTAATTTTAAATTTTTGGTTATAATTAATTTATACGTGAAAAGAAATCTAACGCCTGTCGTGTCAATTCCCACTCCAGGAAATGTTTTTTTTTTATTTCCTGGGTTTGGTAACAAGGCAAAGCGCGGCGTTGAGTTCCGCCACTCAACACGCAATGCCTCAATTTGGCGAAAAGTGGGGAACGGAATTGTTGTAAGAGAACGGAGTGTCTTAACACTAGGTTCTCAGGTTCCCTCTGCCTACCCTGCTATATGCAGGATACTGCGTGAAGTTAAAAAAAAAGGAAACCTAATAACTTCTTTTTTAACAAGAAATCTCATTCTCAATAAAAATTAGTTAGAAATTTGCAATACTTAAAGTTTACATAGAGAAGAAGTCTAGAATGCCAATATTTTGTATGCATTATAAAAAATACATTACGAGTAAACTAATCAAATTAATATTTGTATTACAATGACACATGTTACCAAGTTAAGTAGTATTTAACATGCCAACGAATCTGCTACTATCTATATGTTAACACGCGAAGTAAAAACTTTGTACCCCTTTTTACGAAAATTATGCGGACGGAGGAGCATGAAACTTGGTACACTTATAGTTTATATAGAGAAGGAGTGCAGAATGACAATATCTTTTTAAAATATTGCATAAAAATATATTAAATTAACTAAAATAGATGTTACACACACTACCATGGTTCGACATCTATGTTTATGTAAAGTGATATTTACGTTGTTAGGCAACGCGTCGACGGGGACACTAGTATTATTATTATTATTTTAACTTCACGCTTTATCTGTATGTGAGCACAAGCGTGCGACTGTAAACGTGACAGGTTGTGGGTTCGATTCCTACTCCATGAAATGTAAAATTTAGTATTTTCATTTCTTGGGTTTGGTAACAAGGTAAAGCGCGGCGTTGAGTTCCGCCACTTAACACGCAATGCCCCAATTTGCCGGAAAGTGGGGAACGGAAATGTTGAAAGAGAATGGAGTGTCTTGACACTCACTCTTGACTCACACTGGTTTTCTGGTTCCCTTTGCCTACCCCGCTATATGCGGGATACAGCGTGAATTATTATTAAATGGTAACATAATACGCACATAAATAACTACTTTAGTTTAGAATTCGATTTCATTTTCATTTATACAACTGGTAAAATGTAATTTTCTCTAAAACACAATTTCTATGTCAATTTTCGTTAATTGAACATTTAAAGCTGTAGGGAGTACTCGCGAGTTAAGCCTCGGCATACATTACGCTGTGTTGAATATGAAGTGCTCTTTGAAATTATAGTTGGATTTATAATGATTATTTTATAATTTACTGTACATAAAAGTATTATTATCGCATTATACGATTAACAGTAAACTTCGAAAAATAATCTTATACGTAACGAGGTTTGAAAATATTTTTTCACAATCTAATCTAATCTAATATAAAATTCTTATTATAATAGGTTTTATTAGTAGCTAAGAGGATGTATCTTTAATGTAAGTTTATAACATACATATTATACCATCATATATAGATTTAGTTCGATCAAAACAAAATGAGCCCAATCGTCGGTCCGACCGCAGACTCATAAACGTGCGTCTTTAAGCGCGACGGGTTATAGGTTCGATTCCTACTTCAGGAAATGAAAATATTCTGCCACTTAGCACACAATGAATGATTCATCGAAAAATGAGGAACGGAAATCTTAACAGAACGGAGGGTTTTTTTATTGATTGATAGGCTAACGTTTGAACGCATCAAGCTGATATTTTAAGTATTAATGTGGTCTAGAATGATGCACGTTTGCCTAGAAAATACCTGTTGACTCTTGTTGGTTCTCAGGTTTCCTCTGTCTACACTGTTGTGTGCGGGACACAGTGCGAAGCCATAAAAAAGTTAAATTATTTCAAATTCCTTTATAAAATATCTACAATTTAATATTCCAGAAGATCCGCTTACGTTAGCCTTGTCGGGTTCTAAATCAAACAGTATAAACGAAACGTCACTTTAACGTTCACATTCTTCGTCCTTACGTATTATAATAAATTATTGGTGTACGTACGATACGTTCACGCTGCGACACATGTGCGAGGGACCTAACATATTTATGATACCTCTACCTTCGCTTTTTAGGATCTCACAAATCAATGTTACTCCTGATTTCTATTCCAACAGTGTTTGTTCTAAAATATTTATAGTGCTGTACAGTGGTTGTGTAACTGTTATTTGGCGTGCTTAATGTGGTAGTTATTGGTTCAATATCCATTATGTATGTTGTTTTTAATAATATTGTATTTGCTTGGTACTAAAATATGCTTAGGAATGTATCAAAATTTGTTCCTGCATCTCTTTGAACCCGATCGAGCACTAACCAGCTAAAGATATATCTTCGTATTTGCTACGTATATCGATTTCTTTTATTCATTTTTAACGCTTATACAAACCGTTGCTTTTTAATTATCGTGTCACATTCAATACCTGACAGCTACCATAAGCTTTTGTCTCAATTATCAATAAGACAGTCATCATCAGTGTTTGTCTAAAATATCAAGAATTATGATATAAAAGCTAAATACCTTCGTTATTCTTAATACCAGCATAAGACAACGGAGTGTTTTAACACTAGGTTCTCAAGTGCCCTCTGCCTACCCTGCTATGTTGCGTTATACAGTGTAAAGCTAAAAAAAAGCTAAAAATTTTAACTTATCGGGACTCAAACCCGTGTCCCAAATTGATTTACAAGAGAGGCGGATTATCTAAAAATATTTTAATATTCTAAGTGTATGAATACCACTTAAAAATCAACAAAAATATTACAACTAAATTACTAAAATTTACACATTCAAAACCTTGTTCCGTGCTTTCTATATCCAAGCGTGCGTTTGCCTGCATATTTGTTTTGTAATGTCTATCTATCTGTTCTGTTCTATTTGTAGTTTGTATGCAGTATAGCCGTACCGTTAATCCTTTTACTTTCCTGTAGTTTACCTAACTAGGAAATATGACTCACACTGAGTTTTCATTCGCTATCGTTGTTCAATGTTTTTATCTTTACAGTGAGAATAGTTTGTTTGTAGGCTTCATATTGAATTAGTATACAGATTACGTTATATTCCAAAGCTTCGATATTGTTTATTATAATACACAATTGCACATAATTTGTCTTTTTATGGATAACGGATAGCAAACGAGCAGAAGGACCATGATTACCTTCGCCCATGACCATCTACAACACCAGAGATGCTGTAGATGCGTTGCCAACCTAGAGGATACAGATGGAAGGGGAGGACAATGTGGTAGTCCACTGTCGGAACCACCACATTTTGGGAAAAGGATGGGTGGGAAAGGGGAAAACCTGGCTTACATGCCATCGAACCGGAACATATCATAAGATATTTGGTGGTTCGTTTTTGACATGATAGTGGTCGCGAGCCAGACGGAGGACGGACCTCCTACCACCTAACTACTGGGATTCCCGCCTCTTAAGGGACGCTACCTAGCGGCGGAGGGGAATTGTATTCTAACCCCGTCCCCTCACAAGGAAAATAGTTGTATATTTTTATGTATTGTTAATTATATATTAAATCGACTTCAAACACTGTATTGGGTAAACCAATTTTGATTATCCTTTTTTATATGATAGCTAGTGCTTCTGATGTAATCCGATTTAAATTTGGTAATCTGAAGATTAGTTTTAAGTTAATCTTAATGGTTATTAATGTTTGTAGTGCATTTTAATCGAAGTCAATTTTCTTGTTAAAATTTTAGTTATTCGCTCTTGTTCGCAATAAATAAAGATTTATACTCATTAATTAACGTCTGTTGTGGCGCAGAGGCACAAGCGTGCGACTGTAAACGCGACAGGTTGTGGATTCGATTCCCACTCCACGAAATGGATTTTTTATTTCTTGGGTTTGGTAACAAGGCTAAGCGCGGCGTTGAGTTCCGCCACTCAGCACAAAGTACAAGGAAAATGGGGAGTGGTGTCGTAACACAAGGTTCCCTCTGCCTACCCTGCTATATGCGGGATACAGCGTGAAGCTATGTATGTATGTACTCATTAACATTTTAAATAAAACTGTACATGCAAGTTGGCTTATCAAACAATTTCGCCTGGATATTGCGTTTTTTCTAGATAGTTTGTGTAACCGGAAATACTTTAAAAATACAAATTTAGCAACAAAGGCACGTCCCATGTATGTCACAACAACATTTTATCGTTAAAACGTCAAGTAAATTGCAAATCCAAAAACACTATCGGCTTTTTAGACAGTTACGGTTAATGAAAGATAATTTTGCAATAGTTTTTGTTTGGTTAGGACATGAGAAGTTAATTTAACTTGAATAGTAGCGTGCAAAGCGAAAACGAGTATCTGTATGATTTGTGTGGATTTTGTTTGATAAAAAGTAGAAGTGGGTTCAATTCCCACTTTAGGACAGAATTTTTCATTTCCTGGGTTTGTTAACAAGGCAAAGCGCGGCGTTGAGTTTCGCCACTCAGCACGCAATACCTCAATTCGGCGTAAAGTTGGGAACGGAGTGTCTTAACACTAGGTTCCCTCTGCCTACCCTGCTATATGCGGGTTACAGCGTGAAGCTCTGTATGTATGTAAAAGTAGAAGTAGAAGTATTAGAGAGACGGAGTGAAAATATATAGTCCTAACTTTAATAATACTCATAATACTTATTGAATTAATCGACTGTTTTGTGGTAAGGGTTAACCATCTGTTTGTAGAACAACACTAGTGTCTTTTTTCTTTTCTTTTTTTTTTTTATGGAAAGGACAAGGCAAACGAGCGTTCGGGTCACCTGATGGTAAGTGATCCCCGCCGCCCACGGCCCCGTGTAACACCAGAGGAGCTACAGGTGCGTTGCCGGCCTTTGAGGTGGGAGTAGGCGCGTTTTTTGAAGGTACAAAAAAGTGTCTACTACATGCTGATGGTATAACCGCGAAAGTTTGTGAGGAGACTTGGTACTCTTTCACATAAAAATGTACTGAAGTTAACGAATATAAATGAAATTTTACCGTATTTTAGCATATCACATACATTAGACTCGTGGTAAAAGTACAATGATATAAATATCTAGTTTAAAAACATTTTGCAATTTTATATTAGTAATAAACAATGGTAAGTAAGTAAAATAATATTAATTCTTATTTTAACTATTCACAGTAATTATATCTTATTGATCCGTATCATATTGCCACTGATCCGAATCGGTGACCCTCAATTCAGAAAGTAATGTCATAGCCACTGAACTGCAAAACATAGACGACCATCTATCTAATCCAAAGATAATCTGATCCGAAAATAATTGCAACTAATAAATATATATATCTATAAAATAATTAATATATTAATAAATTAACTTAATATTCATATACATCTTCGTTTATTTGTCACTAGCTGTTACTCGCGGCTTCGCTCGCGTGGTCTATGACAATCCATACTACCTATTATAGTGTATAGTGCATAGTGTACATGCAGTAATTTGAAGGCTTTCATTTAGCTAGAGTTTCAATTTTTTAACAAACAATCATGTGTGCCATTTTTTTTTTTAATATATATATTTTTTTTAACTTCACGCTGTATCCCGCATATAGCAGGGTAGGCAGAGGGAACCTGAGAACCTAGTGTTAAGACACTCCGTTCTCTTACAACAATTCCGTTCCCCACTTTCCGCGGAATGGAGGCATTGCATACTGAGTGGCGGAACTCAACGCCGCGCTTTGCCTTTTAACCAAACCCAAGAAATGAAAATACTAAATTTTATATTTCCTGAGTGGGAATCGAACCAACATCCTATCGCGTTTACAGTCGCACGCTTGTGCCTTTGCACCACGACAGGCGTTGACTTATATTCTTTTTAATACCTCTAAGAATATGTGTACAATTTGTACTTTTCAGATCACTTTTTTAATTATAGTACTTCGTAGGTAGGCAAATCACTTCGCCAATGTCAGGTTGTATGGAGAACACACAAAAGATATTTATATATAAAAAGAGATAATCAGTTTCACGCTCTATCCTTAGCGAGGTAGTCAGAGAGAACGGAGCGCCAAACGCTAATTTCCCTGCATACTTTTTTCGCCTCGTCCACAGTCATTAACCTCTTCGTATGAAGAGGAGATGCCCTCCGGGGGGTCCTCATGTTTATATGATCTTCTTCTAGTATCATTGATACTGTGTGTGGGTAAAAAAGAGATAAAATTTAAATTACATTACACTGAAGCCTACCTTCGACTAGACCATTAGACTAACCACTTAAATTGAAAATGTACATGTTCACTATTACGATCGTTTAGCTTAGTATTAATTTCTTCGATTGCTCCAAGTAAACATTTCCTTATTTGTTTCTATATAAACTGGTTTAACCATATTCAATATGTGATGAGAACTTGCAGGAATGAGGTTTCCAATAGAAGCTTTGAATTTCTAAAGACTACATAAAATATACTGAGATGACATTAAGGAGGGTTAGTTTTAATACATATATTATGGTACAGTAAATATTCTTAAGTTACGAGTATATATTTGTCTATTATTAATTGCTTAACTAGATAATAAGATAGGCAGGCAGAGAGAAGATAGAATAATTCTGTTGCTTCGCTTTCGCAATTTTTAAGGAAGTTGTATAAAGGCGAAAATTTGTAAAGAGGGAAGGATGGATGTTTGTTACTCTTTCACGCTAAAACTACTAAACGCATATACGTGAAACTTTACAACAGTATAGCTTATGTATCATCCTATATAATAATACAGAAGCTGTAATTTTTAAAGAGTTTTTGTGATATAACAATACAAATGGCCATAATATAATTATAAGTATCTAGTTTTTTTTGTAATTTTTCCCATAAGTGGGAATTGAACCTACGACTATCGCGAGTACAGTTCAAAACTTTTCACTTGTCTCTCTCCACGATTCTTATTTGAACCCATTATAATTTAAAATAAATAGTTTTAATTTTTCTACTTTAATAGTCACCCTACTAACAGTGAAAAATTTGTTTCTAAGTAAGGCTCTATACTTTAAAAGGTCCTAGACCATACAGAGTCGAGTGGTTTATAGTACATATTATGTATAACTTTGTGCTTCCAGCGAAAACTAGTATAAGATCAATAACTTAACAGGAAATTTTAAAAAAATATGAGCTAAAAAAGTCGAACTTTAACTAAAAAAAAATTAAAAGCCTCATCAATGTCAAATCTTTTTACAACAATAAAGAAAATGAAACTTAGGTAATTTTATCTAAACATATTAAACTTTTTCGTTACCTAATAACTGACAGACAGCATAGCATATACACTTGGGGAGAGTAGGGAAGCACTAAGAGAGGATTTCTCGAAATTCATAGGAAAGGAACGAAGAAAACAACTAGATTTAAAATTTTACATTCCACGCAAACGAAGTCGTACATAGTTAGTTATAAACATACATACACAGCTTTACCCTGTATCCCGCATATAGCAGGGTAGACAGAGGGAACCTAGTGTTAAAACACTCCGTTCCCCACTTTCCACCAAATTTAGGCATTGCGTGCAGAGTGGCAGAACTCAACGCCGCGCTTTGTCTTGTTACCAAGCCCAGGAAATGAAAAAGTCCATTTCCTGGAGTGGGAATCGAACCCACAACCTGTCGCGTTTACAGTCGCACCTTTGTGCCTCTGCGCCATGACGTTATGTCATTTAAAAAAAATATCTTACACCAGTCTAGCAGGATTTTATTTATATATTACATATAAGAAATGTGGAAGGATATAAAGAAAACGAGTTTGAAAGTTCATATTTCCTTGATCTCGATTATCGGGTAGCTTAATTGCACTTATCGTGTTATAAAACAAGGATTAACATAATTCATTACGAAAACCATTTTATTACTGTACAAGTTTTGATATAACGTCTTATTAATATATTTAACTAGTACTTGGCTGCTGATTCGTTCTCGTGCAGCAACAAAACAACTTTACTTTTTCAATTATAAAAATTAAATTTTAATAAATACATAATCTCAAAAAAGTACCGTTTTCATTATAAAATTAACTTTTTTTTAACGTTAGAGGCCAGTCGTTGAGCAGAGCATGAGACTGTAAACCCGAAATGTTACGGGTTCGGTTCCCACTCCAGAAAATAAAAACATTCAATATTTATAATAATTAATACTTGATACTTTCATTTCTGCACTCTAGTAACAAGGAAACGCGCGGCGTTAATTTCCGCCACTCAGCTCCTCTTTCGGCGGAAAGTGGGGAACGGAGTGTCTTAACACTATGCTCTGTATGTGAAAAAATGTAGGTGTTTTCTTAAACAGATTAGATAAATCGCGTAAACGTAATCTGCTGTCCATAGCTTGATATCTCGACAATTGCTGATAGTTTAATTCAGTTTTCTTTTTTTAACTTCACGCTGTATCCTGCATATAGCAGAGTAGGCAGAGGGAACCTGAGAACCTAGTGTTAAGACACTTCGTTCTCTTTCAACAAATCCGTTCCCCACTTTCCGCCAGATTGAGGCATTGCGTGTTGAGTGGCAGAACTCAACGCCGCGCTTTGCCTTGTTACCAAACCTAGAAAATGAAAATATTACATTTCCTGGAGTGGGAATCGAACCCACAACCTGTCGCTTTACAGTCGCACACTTGTGCCTCTGCGCCACGACAGGCGTTTAATTCAGTGAAGTACATATTACTATCGCTTATTCATATTACTACCCCTTTTACTATACGTTATTACATCGGAAATGCATATTGCCAATTAATTATACAATCACATATATTATGAGCTCACTGAAGCACGTGTTAATAAGGGATATAAAATATTTATGAAACAATCGGCTTGTACTGATTACGTATATACAGTTTCTTGTGATTGACCAATATATATTCAATTAAATAATATCTGTACCAGGCGTGAATAAGTCAATAAGTTGACTTGCATATATATATTTTAAATATTTAAAAAAAATGGTATTGACGTTCATTTTAATTATAATAGTCTGAAAATATGACTAAAAAAATACATTAGATATCGTGCCAAGTCTAAAGAATACGAAAAAAATATAGGTTTATTGAATCAAAATTGTTTAAAAAATAATATATACTGCCAATGATGAATGAATTTTTGCCAATTGAAATGAATGATACTGATAATTATATACTGCCATTTTCGTTAAAAGCGCTTTCCGTAGGGATTTTCATAACATTAAAAACATTAATAATTAAAAACTGTGACGATCTCAACAATTTTTGAAATATTCTACGTCGAAAATTTGTCCTAAACTAGTGTCCCCGTCGACGCGATTTTATTAATGTAATACTAGTGTCCCTGTTGAGGTGTTAACAAAGCGTCGTCTTTAGCAATGTATATACATTGCTAAAGCTAAAAAAAAATTGCATCGCTTTATATAAACATGGATGTCAAACCATGGTAGTGTGTGTAACATTTATTTAGTTAATTGAATATACTTTTTATGCATTATTTTAAAACAATGTTAACATTCTGCACTCCTTCTCTATATAAACTATAAGTGTGCCAAAATTCTTGCTCCGCCGTCCGCGTAATTTTCGTAAAGAGGGGTACAAAGTTTTTGCTTCACGTATTTATATATAGATACTTGTGAGTGTAATGTTAGCATTCTACACTAGTTCTCTATATGTTTATATAGAGTAATAATAAATGTGCCAAGTTTCATGCTCCTCCCCGCCTTTGTAATTTTCATAAAAAAGGGTACAAAGTTTTTGCTCCACGTATTTATAAATAGATAATTTACCCAAGCTTATTATTATGAAAATTAAGAGTTTTATTCTTCATTATGTCTACGTAAGACTGATAATTTATTAAATCTCATTTATTGTCTAATTTATTTTCTAAATATATATTTTTTTGTTGCAGGAGAACGATGTGACTGTTAGACAGATCTGTTAACGCTGTAAACTGTAGTTAAAAGGTATGTATGCAATCTATTTATTTGAAGTAGGTACAAATTTATATTATGTGTCTCAATATAAGACAAAAAAATATATAAAGTAACATATATATAGGAAACCTTGTGCCAAGGAACGGAGTGTCACTCCATTTTCATTGCGAGACAATGTGTGTGGAGTGACGGAACTCAACGCCGCGCTTTGTTTAGCAGAAAGGAGAGTGTAAATAATTTAAACTCCCTAAGTGGGGATCGAATCCACAACCAATCGTATTTACAGACGTTGGCCTGAAGCCTGAAGCTAAATATTATTTTATTTTAATTATATGAGAAGAGCTCTCAATTCTAATAGTAATTGTTTATGTAAAGTAAATTGATTAGCTCATGTTAACACTCATGACGATGTCGCAGTGCAGTTGCGACCTGATTGTAGCCAATGATAGTTTAAGGTTTATGCTTCATTGCACATTACGTATGTATATTGGGAATTAATGTTTATATAATCTTTACTTACAAATTTAGGGGTTGTACTTCCTAGAATTCGGCTGAAAATGGGGAACGGAGTGTCTTAACACTAGGTTCCCTTTGCCTACCCTGCTATAGGCGGGATACAGCGTGAAGCTATGTATGTACTTACTAGAAGCTAAAGAATCTATAAACCTATCCTGGTAAATATACGTAAACCACAGCCGAGAGGATTTGTATTTGTCATAAATGTAGCAGTGACGCCCCAAACATTGAAAATTATTTCAAAAAAGAAATTAAAGGGACCCCTAAAATTGAGTTATCATTATCCTGGCAAAATTAAAGCTAAAATATATGCTATATTGTCATCGGGCTCAGACACGTGTGCAAAAATTCAACTGATACCAACAATGGGGCAGTAATGGTGCAATATTTTTACATACATTAATCGATCAAATTGATAATTAGATAAATATTGGGAAAAATACTTTAAATACATAGTTTTAGAGTTGGTAAGAATATGGGAGTGACGCCCTAAAGTTTCTAATCTCTCTATACACACCCACCCCCTTTCTGAGGAAAGCTAAAATAGTCTTGAATCGGTAAGGAATACGTGATTATGCATACTAAACGAAATGAGGTTCTTCGATATTCATATTCAAAATGGCGTTTGTGCCAATTTTCGTTAGGATAATAGTGATGAGGAGGTTAAAATACGTTATTATATAGTAAAGATTCATCGGCGGTTTGCGCTTTTCGGAACTTTATCTAAATTATATATCTTTTTATATTTAAATCTAATTTTTAACTTGAAAAAGAGAGGTTCTCAATTCAAGTGTATTTTTTATGTGTGGATTTTTATTTTATTTGGCTTCATTATAGGTTGTCTACTCTATGGTGGTTATTAGGAAAGAAATTCTTACATACATACATAGCTTCACCTGTTTCCCGCACATAGCAGGGTAGGCAGAGGGAACCTAGTGTTAAGACACTCCGTTCCCCACTTTACAGAGTTTACACGTTTAGGAATTTTGGAAGGCTTTTATGACGCCTGTCGTGGCGCAGAGGCACAAGCGTGCGACTGTAAACGTACGTTTAGTACGTTGTAGGTTCGATTCCCACTCCAGGAAATGTAAAATTTAGTATTTTCATTTCTTGGGTTTGGTAACAAGGCAAAGCGCGGCGTTGAGTTCCGTCACTCAACACGCAATGCCTCAATTCGGCGGAAAGTGGGGAACGGAATTTTTGAAAGAGAATGGAGTGTCTTAACACTAGGTTCTCTGGTTCCCTCTGCCTACCCTGCTATATGCGGGTTACAGCGAGAAATTTTAAAAAGCACTTCAAAAATATTTCAAATAAACATTGTAGTTGTACAAGGTAATAAGGAAGGTAGATAAAATATAGACAAATAAATATATACGCTATTTCAATACCTTTTGTGCGTAAAAGAGTATTTTAGTTAATATTTTAAGAATAAGACAAACGCCTATCGTGGCGCAGAGGCACAAGCGACGCGACAGGTTGTGGGTTCGATTCCCACTCTGCTATATGCGGGATACAGCGTGACGCTATATATGTCTGTAAACTCTGAAAAAGGATTTAAAAATATAAATTTAAGTTTATTTTCATGTTTTTGTAAAAAAATTGACTTTTAACCGCTAATCAATTGAATGGTCTATACCAGTGTAGGTCAAGACTATCGGTCTGTAGGTCACCGGGATCTTGAGAGAGTAACATTATGCATCCAAGGAACGTATACTCATTATTCAAGCTATGAATATAATTAAATTGTATACATGGTTTAACTTTGTTAAGCGTCGTGTAATTATGATATTGATTATATTTATAATATTTAAGAAGAATAATAATTGCCAATTTTTTAATTTTGTGTTTTAATTGAAACTAGTGTCCCCGTTGACGCGTTAACAACGCGTTGTCTTTATCAATGTATATGTCACTTTATATAAACATGAATTTCAAACCATGATAGTGTGTGTAACATTTATTTTATTAATTTAATATACTTTTTTTGCATTATTTAAAAAAAATGTTAGCATTCTGCACTTCTGTTCTGTATAAACTATAAGTGTGCCGAGTTTTATGCTCCTCCGTCCGCGTAATTTTCGGAAAAAGGGGTACAAAACTTTTGCTTCACGTATTTATATATAGATATAAAAAAGGGTTACGCTGCTATGTGGAATAAATTGTGAGAAAGGCAAGATGTCAAGGTGTCAAGACAGTCCGTTCGACGCTTTTCACCCGAATTTTAGACATTGCATATTGAATGGCGGAACACCGCGCTTTGTCTTAGCAGATCAGTGAATTGAATATATTTTAAATATATGAATTCCCCCAAATGGCAATCGAACCCATAACCAATCGCATTTACAGTCACACGCTGCCCCACTGTGCCATGATAGCCTCAATAGGGCTTAGTTGATAACATATATATTTTTGTAAGTATTACAGGATAGGTCATCCTTTTAAGATTCATGCTAAAATATATTCTGTATTGTCATCGGATCCGGACACATGTGCATATTTTAAAATTAATCAAATAGTGGGACAATTTTTTTTTTTAAATAAATCAATTAATTATGTGATGGATAAATAAATACATGTGACAATATTAAAAAACAGCTTCACGCTTTATCCCGCATAGTAGAGTTGGAGACCTAGTGTCATGACACTCCCTTAGCCGTTAATAGTAAAAGCGAGTTAAAAGAGTAAGATTGTATGTTTTTTATTACAATTTTTTACCATGTTTCATTTGTCATTTCATAAATTGCTCCTATCCAATATAAATATATTTTGTTATGGTAATTTGTATACCGTTGCTAATAGATATTCATAATAATAATTCACAATGTTTTCATATTCACTCGCTAATTTAGTTTTGGGATGTATGTCTAGTGTATGCAATATGTAATTGACTAATTTTATTTAAATATTGATACATCATTCATTTCATTCATTCATAGCTTCACGCTGTATCCCGCATATAGCAGGGTAGGCAGAGGAAACCTAGTGTTCAGACACTGCGTTCCCCACTTTACGCCGAATTGAGGCATTGCGTGCTGAGTGGAACTCAACGCCGCGCTTTGCCTTGTTACCAAACCCAGGAAATGAAAAATTCAATTTCCTGGAGTGGGAATCGAACCCACAACCTGTCCCGACTACAGTCGAAATTTTGTTACGATTGTGGTTTATTTAGAATTCATTTATCAGAATACTTACGAGGGTTAGGAGTTTCAATCCTATAAGGAAATATATGTAGGTATTTCATTTTGTCTAGATACATAAAATTCTGTGTTAGGTTGCGTCAAGACAACTGTAGCATATGTTAATAGATGAAGGAGTAACATAAGTAACGTAAAATAAAAATCGTGCGACTGTAAACGCACAGGTTGTGTATTCGATTCCCACTCCAGGAAATGGAATTTTTAATTTCCTGGGTTTGGTAATAAGGCAAAGTGCGGCGTTGAGTTCCGCCACTCAGCACGCAATGCACGCACACAGTTCGGCGGAAAGTGGGGAACGGAGTGGGTTAACACTAGGTTCCCTCTGCCTACCCTGCTTTATGCGGGATACAGCGTGAAGGTATGTGTGTATGTATGTACAAATAGTATTTTATTTTTATCTTAAGCAGCAAAAAAGAGAATAATTTAGATTGGACTGCTTACGTTTACTTTTACATGTTTTAAAACATGGATAGTGTTACATACTTCCTTTGACAATTTCCCTCTTTTCCTTCCTCTCTCCGCATATAGAATTTCTTCGCGGTATGTCGTAAAATCACTACCATTTACGCAATTTATTTAATTAATGCCAAAAAACATATTGTAGGGTTTGGTATTACAAGTAATATATTTTTCTTACAATTATTTTCTTCTTAGTCTTGAGAGCTTTCATCTTAAGTTTAAAATCGCGTTACATACATTTTTACTACAAAATATTTAATTTTCTTGAATTTTTTGATTTAATCATTCATTTAACCTATAAATAAAACATATCCTAATGCAATATCAACTTATTCAGGCCCGCTAAGAAAAATTGTACAAAAAATTAATCGAATTAATGAAGGATCTCGTTGAGTAACGCCACTCAGCACGCAATGCGTTGATTCGGCGGAAAGTGGGGAACGGAGTGTCTTAACACTACGTTATCAGGTTCCTTCTGCCTACAATGCTATATGCGGGATACAGCGTGAAGCTAAAAAAAAATAAAAAAAATAGAATTAATACACAAGAGACGTTTCCACCTTATAAAATGTTGTTTTGATGCCAACTGAGACCTAGGAAAACAAAATCTTAAGTTACATTCCCCTACCTTTGTCATTTGCGTCCCGCATTTATCACGATCCACGTCGGCTCAGCTAACAAAACAGTAGAAATGAATCTACCTTCATTTATTTTGGTATTTTGTGACTGTCATCTGTGAAATTAACATGATTTCAGTAAAATTTTGTAAATATTTTTGAAAATATGTATGTATTTTTTAAATTAAACTATTTTAACCGGATTAATTGGATATAATTTAGTAGTCACAGGTAGAGTCTATCTGTAAAGTCGGGTAAGTCGTAGGGCGTCCAAAAATGTATTTCCGAATACTAAAATACACTCGATTAACTCGGCTAAAACATTTTTGAAAATATGTGTAAAAATCACGAAAATCAATGATCTGTATTTTTCCTTCATGTACATAGGTACATACATTCGCGCTGTATCCCGCATATAGCAGGGTAGGCAGAGGGAAACTAGTGTTAAGACACTCCGTTCCCCATTTTCCGACGAATAGAGGCATTGCGTGCTGAGTGGCGGTACTCAACGCCGCCCTTTGTCTTGTTACCAAACCCAGGAAATGAAAAAATCTATTTCCTGGAGTAGGAATCGAACCCACAACCTGTCGCGTTTACAGTCGCATGCTTGTGCCACGACTGGCTTCTATTTTATAGTATAATCATAGTAAAAGCTTCTGCTTTAAAATTACTTATATTTATATTCACTTGGAAATCGAACCCACAAAGCAAACACTCATGTTTATAGTCAGATGCTATCCCACTCCGCCACGATGGTCTCTAATCTTATTATTTATAATTTATAAAATTTCTTTCATTCATTATATAGGGAATTTTAAATAAATTATTTAAGCTTAAGAGCATTATTTATGATTTCCTTCCTTCCTCATTCCCTGCCTTCTCTCGAGGGATTCAATTCATAGGTCAATCTCAATTTCGGCAATTGTATACTTGTATATACCATATATATACACGGTACAATAGCTATTGTTTCGTTGAAATGTGTAATATTGTGCTATTTCTGATACACGTGAGTTGGAATCGATATGAGAATTTCATACTAAAATACTTTTTTACCCACTTCAAAAAAGGAGTAGGTTGTCAATTCGAGTGTATTTTTGTTCTCTATGTGTGTGAACTAATTATAATGATTCCTTTTTTTTATGATAGCTAGTGCTTCTGTTTTTTTTTTAACTTTACGCTGTATCCCGCATATAGCGGGGTAAGCAGAGGGAACCAGAGAACCTAGTGTTAAGACACTCCGATCTCTTACAACAATTCCGTTTCCCACTTTCCACCGAATTGAGGCATTGCGTGCTGAGTGGCGGAACTCAACGCGGCGCTTTGCCTTGTTACCAAACCCAGAAAATGAAAATACTGACATTTCCTGGAGTGGGAATCGAACCCACAACCTGTCGCGCTTACAGTTGCACGCTTGTGCCTCTGCGCCACGACAGGCGTTGATTGTTGCGTTGACGTGCTTCTGATGTGATCCCATTTTAATTTAGTTAAGATCTGACGAATATTTTTGAGCTTTGCGTGATAATTTTACTTATAGTGTATGTTAAAATCGTAATTATTGAGAATTCTTTTATTCATATTAATAAATGACTCATATGTTACATATACGAGTACTTTAGTTAACGTATTAAAAAGTAATTCTTATATTCTAAAGTAATTAAAAAAATAGACTGCGATTATATAAAAACTACTTAATATGTAATTAACATTGACCGTACTTCGTGCAGTTTTCAATGCTGTTTCATTTATCGTTAATGGTATCTTTAACTTAAAATCGCTAAGTTTGCAACTTATATCCTGTATACATATATCATAGTACATTCTTAAGCAAATATTCATCGTTATATTATAGTCCATCGTGGCGCAGCGAATGTAAACGCGACAGGTTGTGGGTTCAATTCCCACTCCAGGAATTGGAATTTTTCATTTCCTGAGTTTGATAACAAGGCAAAACGCTGCGTTAAGTTCGACCACTCAGCACGCAGTGCCTCAATTCGGCGGAAAGTGGGGAACGAAGTGTCTTAACACTAGGTTCCCTCTGCCTATCCTGCTATATGCTGTTTCCCGTGAACCTAAAAAAAAAAATAAGTTATAACTAAAACATTTTTAAAAAAAAGCGTTTATACGATGTTAACTAAGAAGGATCATCTGCACATGTTTTAATAATATTATATAAATTAAAAGATATTCGTGACCGGATACTTTTCACGCTGGTTAGGTAACTGGCGTTCATTTAAATTCGCATATTTCGTATATTAGGAACTGGTTCACGCTTTTTTGCTTTGTTAACATATACTTAATATTATTTACACATAAAAATGTATTTCCGAATTCTAAAATATACGTAATTAATCCATCCATTTTCATTTAATATCAAAATGTATATACCAGTGGCGAGTGATGAAAGTTTTAAAAGGTAAGCCGGTAGATTTAGGAAAGCCGGTATATATTTAGGGAAGCTGGTATATATTTAGGGAAGCCGGTATATATTTAAGGAATTCGGTATACATTTAGGGAAGCCGGTATATTTAGGGAAGCTGTATGCAGCTGGTACCTCTAAGCCTATGTATAGCCGATGTATATATGTACTCGTATATGGATGACGGTATACGATGTTAAGTTTTTTAGCAATTTCAATATCGAATTTTGCTGGTGACTATTTTTTTAAGTGTTAGAGCTTGTTGTTTTGCAATTTCACTTCCACACCTTGTGTGTTACAAAGTTACTCCTAAATTTTTTCCCAAATAATTTATTGTCATTTACATAAGGTAAGCCGGTGGGAACCGTGTTATATGGGCGCCTCGCCACTGGTATATACAAAACAAATAAATATAAATAGTTTAAAAGAAAACACAGTACATATAACTCTTTAAAGCAAAATATTCCATTCCTCACATTCCACTACCGAACATCAAAAATGCAGATCGTTACAAAATATAGGGCATACAAAATTGACACACCGATCCTACTGAAACATGAGTTCAGGGCGACACGGCCGATTGCAATTCAATTGCTGTGATGTACGCTTCCCAATACAGCCCCTATTCAATCTAGCATGGTACATTCAGATAGAGTAAGGTAATCATTGCTTTTTTTACTGTTTATAATTTTTTTCTAGGTCACGGTTTTAATTTTGTATGTTTGAATAGGATTTGTAATTACAATTGTATATACGTTTTTGTGTATTTATTTTATATTGTTTAAAATAAATATCAGTTTTCTGTATGTCAGATATGTAACTTTTTAGGTGGTTTTAGGTAGGTTTTTTTAGGTGGTAGGAGGTTCGTCCGCCGACTGGCTCGCGACCACTATCATGTCAAAGACGAACCGCCAAATATCTAATGATGTGTTCCGGTTCGATGGCATGTAAGCCAGATTTTCCCCTTTCCCACCCATCCTTTCCCCAAAATGTGGTGGTTCTGATAGTGGACTACTACATTGTCCCCCCTTCCATCAGTATCCTCTAGGTTGGCAACGCATCTACAACATCTCTGGTGTTGTAGTTGTCTATGGGCGAAGGTAACCACTTACCATCAGGTGGTCCTTCTGCTCGTTTGCCGTTCGTTATCAATAAAAAAAAAAAAACTTTAGGCAGAGATTTAAATTATTCGGCTTCTATTTTCGTTCTAATTAAGTTCAACACTTACACTTAATTTGAAGACAGTATGTCCAGTATATATTTCAAGGTAAAGCTGGAATTCTTTAAATAAGTCTAATAATTATTAAAACATTTACAAAAAAAGTAAACCGGCTTCAGAAGTAAAATCATTACGAATAACTCAAAAACTATCTTGACGAGTAGTATCTTGTTTCATTTTAATGGGACTACATTAAGAGCTATTATAGAGAAAAAAAATCATCAAAATTGGTTCATCCAGTAAAAAGTTATGCGGTATCACACATAAAAATACAGTCAAATTGAAAACCTTTTCCTATTTTGAAGTCGGTTAATTAAATACATATACTCTCAATGAGAATTTACCTTCTAATAACCGCAAAGAGTGGACAACCTATAATGAATTTCTCCGCTTTGGTAGAACAAAGCGTAGGGCTTAGTTCCGCCATATAACACGCTATATATCCTTTTAAGGTTCGCCATTTTGTACTCGAGCGTGTAAAAAATGGCGAACGGAGTGTTTTAATACAAGGTTCACTTCGACTACCCTGCTATTCGGGATAAAGCATGTAGCTGCTCATTGGAAAAATATAAAATGTATTGTAATCTTTATGGTATCGTCTGTACCCAGTTTATGTAACCGCGTTCAAAGGGATACAGTTGTTACACTACTACCTGCAGTGCTATTGAATAGCTGTCACTTGATATGATAGATCTAGACACAGATAAGAGGGTATTTCAATTTCCTAACAATGATAAGGTTGTATTGAAAATTTTATTTGTTACTAGTTTTTCTTATGGCTTTGCCTGTTGATATAATTTTTGTATTGAAACTTTGTAGTTTAGAAACATATGTACTTGTACAGAGAAGGTTTTAGCATGGTGCTTAATTTTGGGACTAAGGACAAATAATGAAGCCAAGTAAGTAAATATTTTGATTGTGATCGTTTTACCCCATTTTCATTAAATATCAGAACACAGTTCAGTTCAATTCAGTTCTTTAATTATGGCGCTTCAAACCTTTGTGCCAGTTGAGCACAAATCACTATCGTAAGTGAAAGAATCGCTTCTTAATATTGAAAAATGTGTGTTGCTTGTCATAATCAGTTAATTTACCATACATACATAGCTTCACGCTGTATCCCGCATATAGCAGGGTAGGCAGAGAGAACCTAGTGTTAAGACACTCCGTTCCATACTTTCCGCCGAATTGACGCATAACGTGCTGAGTGGCGGACCTCTACGCCACGCTTTTACCTTGTTGCTAAACCCAAGAAATGAAAAATTCCATTTCTTGGAATAGGAATCGAACCCACAACCTGTTAATTTACCACTTAGAGAATTATTTATATTTAATATATTAAATGTTTCTAACTAAAACCGTGTGGCGTCAAACATTGTCTTACAGCAGGCTCTCATATGATCAAAATACTATATTAGTAAATTTAACTCATCAAATTAGTATTTCGTTTGGTGGTAGGAGGTTCGTCCTCCGTCTGGCTCGCGACCACTATCATGTCAAAGACGAACCGCCAAATATCTTATGATGTGTTCCGGTTCGATGGCATGTAAGCCAGGTTTTCCCCTTTCCCACCCATCCTTTCCCCAAAATGTGGTGGTTCCGATAGCGGACTACTACATTGTCCTCCCTTTCCATCTGTATCCTTTAGGTTGGCAACGCATCTAGTACATCTCTTGTGTTGTAGATGTTCATGGGCGAAGGTTAACCATTAAACCACTTACCATCAGGCGGTCCTTCTGCTCGTTTGCCATCCGGTATCCATAAAAAAAAAAAGAAAAAAAAAATCAAACCCGCATATAGTTGCAGGTGATAAAAAAAGCATACGAAGCGTGAAATACTAATAAATATTAGATAATACGTACAGTTATAAATTGTACCCTAATCCAATAGAATGACCCTCGTTATTTGCCAAAGTCCATAGTTTATTCAGTCTCTCGCAGTAAACATTCAGGTAATTTCGGTCGGGCCGAATTATTCTGCAATGAATTAAGCTACCCGTAAAGAATCTGGTGGTATGGTCAGTTTTATAGAGCTTTTTGACTATTGTTTATTGCTTTTGCTGTTATATTGCCTAGTTTTTTTAGTGAAATATGTTTAAATGGTATATTTTCAATTTAATTGGAGGTAAAATATATATAGACTATCGTGGCGCAATGGGACGTCTGTTTAAAAATGTTGGATTGGTTCTGGAATCGATCCTTACTCGAGGAATAATTATGTTTAAACATTTTTCATTGCCTTGCAATGAAACGGGGTGTTAAGTTCCGCCATTCAATACACAACGTGATTTCGGTTTTCATACTAGGTCTTTTCTGGCTAATATGTATTATTTTTACCTGGTTCTTTTTTCTTTTTTTTTGACCTTCACGCTGTATCTCGCATATAGCAGGGTAGGCAGAGGGAACCTAGTGTTAAGACACTCCGTTCTCTTATAACAATTCCGTTCCCACTTTCCGCCGAATTGAGGCATGGCGTGATAAGTGGCGGAACTCAACGCCGCGCTTTGCCTTGTTACCAAACCCAGGAAATGAAAATATTAACATTTCTTGGAGTGGGAATCGAACCCACAACCTGTCGCGTTTACAGTTGCACGCTTGTGCTTCTACGCCACGACAGGCTTCTACCTGTCCTACCTTTTACCTAGTTTTTTTATAACATATATTTAAGTTATAGGTACATACAAACTAATATAGCTAAGCAAAAATATATAAATCTAAATAACTAGCGATGTCATCTGTATATGCGTGATACGTGATTGTTACTTTATATAAAAATTCAATTAATTAACATCATAATTAATTATTAATATTGGAAATGTGAGGCTTCGACGATTGTGGCTCCAAATGGAAAATCTGTATGTCAATTTAAAATTTAAATTTTTCCATGTTGATATATCATCAAACAGCATCAAGTTATAATATGTACAACCTATATATTGGGTGTGAATTTTTTTTTCAATTGTCTTTAGAAAATTTTTAAAAACAAGTTTTAATTTCATACGCCTGTCATGGCGCAGAGGCACAAGCGTGCAACTGTGTGCAACGCGACAGGTTGTGGGTTCGATTCCCACTTCAGGAAATGGGTTTTTTCATTTTCTGAGTTTGGTAACAAGGCAAAGCGCGACATTGAGTTCCTCCACTCAGCACGCAATGCCTTAATTCGACGGAAAATGGGGAATGGAGTGTCTTAACACTAGGTTCTCAGGTTCTCTCCGCCTACCCTGCTATATGCGGGATAGAGCGTGAAGCTAAAAAAAATTGAATTTCAATTCAAATTTATTAATTCAAATTCGATTAATTTCGATTCAATTGAAAAAAAAAATGCATTTAATTCATCGAGATTTTATAGCGAGACTTTCTGAGCATCCACGATGGTAGCGACTTCACATCTTATTACCAAATTTAAAAATAATTATATATATATATTTAATTTTGGTACAAATATTATTTTTAAATCATTATAACTATGATGAAACCGCTATTACTGATGCCCCGAGCTTAATATTCGCTCCAAATCGTTTTCGTTTACTTACTGCCCCGTCATTATTTTCTAGGAACAATGGTTTGCTCCGATTGCTTCCACAATTGCGCTTGAGCTACCACTTATTTCGTGCTATATTATTTTTATTTCAAAACAGTTTTTTAGTTAATGCCAGTAGTGGCGCAGAGCATATGCGTGCGACTTTAGGTTCGATTCCTAATCTAGGAAAAATTATTATTATTTATTTTTTTCTTTTTTTTTAACTACACGCAGTATCCCGCATATAGCAGGGTAGGCAGAGGGAACCTGAGGACCTAGTGTTAAGACACTCCGTTCTCTTACAACAATTGTGTTCCCCACTATCCGCCAAATTGAGGCATTGCGTGCTGAGGGGCGGAACTCAACGCCGCACTTTACCTTGTTACTAAACCCAAGAAATGAAACGACTAACATTTCCTGGAGTGGGAATCGAACCCACAACCTGTCTGCGTCTGCGTTTACAGTCGAAATTAAATATTTATTATAATTAATATTTAGTATTTTCATTTTCTCGCTATGGTAACAAGGCAACGCGCGGCCTTAACTTCTGTTAAAGTGGGGAAAGGAAATCTTAAAAGAACGGAGTGTCTTAACACTAGGTTTTCAGGTTCCCTCTGCTTACCCTGCTATGTGCGGTCTAAAAATATAACTTTTTGTAGACGTAGATCTCACTAAAGTTGTATTTTGGAATCTTTAATAAATAAAAGTACAATTGTCTTCAATTTCGTAGATTTAATGTTGTTTGTTTTTGTATATAGTTTTAATATTACGGACTGAATTTCAATTCAGTCCGTAATATTTAATGAATTTGATTAATATTGTAAATTATATAAGATTCATTTGTATATGTATTTATTAGTATATAATATGTATACGCGACAGGTTGTGGGTTCGCTTCCCACTCCAGGAAATGGAATTTTTCATGGGTTTGGTAACAAGGTAAAGCGTGGCGTTGAGTTCCGCCACTCAGCACGCAATGCCTCAATTCGGCGGAAAGTGGGGAACGGAGTATCTTAACACTAGGTTCCCTCTGTCTACCCTGCCATATGCGGGATACAGCGTGAAGCTATGTATGTATGTATTATCAAATTATAAACGCTGTTTTTGCCCATGAATATCTTTAATTAAAATTAATTTATCGACTTACTAGCTTAACTTACCTTCTCCGCAAACTAAAAACGTATTAAATTTATGATAACTTATAACAAAATAACATATCTGTATATAAAAACATGAAACAAAAACTTTAGACCCCTTTTTACGAAAATTATGCGGACGGACAGGCATGAAATTGAGGAGTGCAGAATGATAATATTTTATTAAAATAATGCGTAAAAAGTATATTAAATTAATAAAACAAATGTTACACCACTACGGTTTGACATCCATGTTTATATAAAGTGACATATACATTACTAAAGACAACGCGTTGTTAACGCGTCAACGAGGACACTAGTAAATAAAAATAAAACACTCGCCATCCATGAAAATACACTAAACTTTCGAAATTGTAAATTCCCAGCTCAAAGAACTCAATTACGACTGCACTAAAGCTTTGCAATTTAAGTAGCCCAATTAGAAATCCAAGTTCTTAACAGCGCTTCAGACCGCTAGTTTTACAACAATTTAGCATTTACGGGCTATTTCATTCTTTTTAACCAATTTGCCAAAAAAGAGGTTCTCAATTAGATTGTATTTTTATATGTGTGTTTTATTTATATTTTTAACTTTGTACTGAGTGAACCAAATTCAATGATGTGGAAAATTTGTATAAGGTTGAATTCTCGTGTTTGGACATATGAAAGGTAGGAAGAGATGAAAAATTTATTTATTATTACGTGATACAGATACTTTGGATAACTTTTTACGGAAATTATGCAGATGAAGGAAAATGCATTAAGTTGAATAAAGGGGAAGATGAAGCAATTTTTGACTAATTTCTCTCTATAAAAATAATAATTAAGATTTTCATTAAAAAAATTGACATTTAAGTACGGCAGTGTATCTAAAAATCTACTTGTCTTAAATAAATTTAAATAACCAACCAACCAACCAACATTAATTTGTTGAAGTCGGTTAGAAACAAATATAAAAGAATATCAAATATTCGTTGTCCAAGGAATAAACCAACAACATTTATATGATAAATTATTTATTAAGTAAACCAAGTTTATTTGGGTATAAAACAAGGTATAAACTTCTAAGTCTTTTTACTTCTAAATAAGAATGAATAAAAGATACGAGCCCATCTCAATGAGATATTGTACTTGTAAATGAAACCTCTTTATTTCAACTCTGGTAATGGACTTTTTAACCGATTTCAAAGAATGAGTATGTTATCTATTAGACTGTATTTTTTTTTATTTGCGGTAAAACCTCATGTCTTTTTACTGGAAGAACCAAATTTGATGATTTTTTTAGTTTCACGCTGTATCCCGCATATAACAGGGCAGGTAGAGGGAACCTAGTGTTAAGACACTCCGTTCCCCACTCTCCGCCGAATCGAGGCATTGCGTGCTGAGTGGCGGAACTCAACGCGTTAATGATTATATTGTAATAAAAAAAATTAGGCGGAAATGAAATTGAAAAGTTCCTTCTTTTTTGATAAAAAATAATATGCTATGGCTTAATAAATTATGCAGTATCTTTAATATATGATATTATATGAAATATTTAAACACAAATATTACTATAAACTAACAAAATAAGTATCGGACCAAAATCTATTAACTTAATTCAGAGATATTCGACATTGAACGGATATCCTTAAATAAATCTGGGAAATATCAGTACTTTATTTGACTGAAGATTCATCTGTGTTGTTAAGAAAAAAATCACTTTCATAAGAGGCCATCGTGACGCAGTGGTACAGCGTCTGACAGCAAATGCAATTGATTGTGGGTTCGATTTCCACTCGGGGAAATGATTACACTTAAATTATTTTCAATTGATCTGATAAGACAAGCGCGGCGTTGAGTTCCGCCACTCAACACGCTACGTTTCGAACTCGGATGGAAAGCGGTGAACGGAGTGTCTTGACACTAGGTTCTCTCTGACAAAATAAAAAGAATACATATATTAAAATAGCTATCTTCAACATTTACTGAACTTCATATCAATAGAAACTAGAATAATTATCCACATTCTTAGTAATTAGATAGTATCTTAAATTTTTCTTACAGGTATGGTAATGATATGGATGAATGTCTTGATATGAACATCTTAGATGTTTGCTTTATAATAAATATCTTCGATGTTAATGGGATTGAGATAAGAAATTAATAATATAAGCTTTTACCTATTTTCGTTTACAAACACAACTGAAATTAAATTCATTTTTAATCGACTTTCAAAAAAGGGGACGTTTTCAATTCGATGTAATTTTTATTACTTCTACTGGGTGAACCTATTTTGATGATAATTTTTTTAAATGATAGGTAGTCCGTATGTGGTCCCACTTAAATTAAGTTAAGATCTGACTAGTAGTTTTTAAGGTATTCATAATAATTGTTTTTATTTCCTGGGTTTGGTAACAAGGCAAGGCGCGGCGTAGAGGTCCGCCACTACAACACGTAATGCCTCAATTTGGCGGAAAGTGGGGAACGGAATTGTTGAAAGAGAACGGAGTGTAATAAAACTAGGTTCTCAGGTTCCCTCTGCATACTGATACAGCGTGAAGTTAATATATATATATATATTTAGAGCATTTTCTTTGAAATAGTTTTTTTATCTCAATTTTCATCTAAAAATAACCAAAATATTAATAAAATTATCCCTAAATTTAAGAAAAATATTCTTTTGATAACATTGTAAACGTATAAACTAGTGTTCTATACAAATAAAGCGTTGACATGTTTCAAGGTAAAGCGCGGCGTTGAGTTCCGCCACTCAACACGCAATGCCTCAATTCAGCGGAACGGGATTGTTGAGATGACATATATTATGCTATCGTGACGTATTTAGCTTAACATTATATCCCGCATATAGCAGGATAGGAAGAGAGAACCAGAGAATCTGGTGTTATGACACTCCATTCTCTTTCAACAATTCCGTTCCCCACTTTCCGCCGAATTGAGGCATTGCGGGTTGAGTGGCGGAACTCAACACCACGCTTTGTTGTTACCAAACCCAAGAAATGAAAATACTAAATTTTACATTTCCTGGAGTGGGGATCGAGCCCACAAGCTATCGCATTTACAGTCGCACACTAGTGCCTCTGCGCCACGACAGGCTACTAATATATTTTACATGTAATTACTATAATACGGTTACTTCACTTTGTTTTCAAATATACCGATTGACTTACTATTTACATATTTCAAAGGATCCACTTTGTTAACTGTTTGTCGGAGTCAACATCAAATAGATATTTAGGTAAACAAATTTCAATATGTCTCTATAATATTTGCCCTTTGAAGATAAGTACTTATATACTAGTTAAGTAAGAGACTTTACCAATATACCTTATTATCGATATATTTTGTTAAAATAATGTTAAAAGGTATTTTTGGAGTGATGGCTCTCTTGTTCGTCTTAATTGTGTTTAGAAATAATGTATTCTTAAGCTATTGTCAATTAAAAAAAAATACTTTTAAGTGTACTTAAGCTTTTTAAATGATTTGTTAATTAAAGCAAGACGTTTTCAATATTGGAAATTGACAAAAATACCTAGAATATAGTCAGTTTCTTTGTTCGCTTTCACGCCAAAATTACTCAACCGACTACCATGAAATACCATAAATGAAATACCATGGTAGGAGGTTCATTCTCCGTCTGGCTCGCGACCACTATCGTGTCAAAGACGAACCGCCAATTATCTTATGATGTGTTCCGGTTCGATGGCATGTAAGCCAGGTTTTCCCCTTTCCCACCCATCCTTTCCCCAAAATGTGGTGGTTCCGATAGCGGACTACTACATTGTCCTCCCCTTCCTTCTGTATCCTCTAGGTTGGCAACGCATCTACAACATCACTGGTGTTGTAGATATTCATGGGCGAAGGTAACCATTTACCATCAGGTAGTCCTTCAGCTCGCTTGCCATCCGTTATAAATAGAAAAAAAATGAAAATTTGTACAAATACTCTTAGTGGTAATAGAAAGACATAGGTACACATTTTATAAAATAAGCAACTACTTCAATCTACTATAAAGCTTTCAAATTAACGCATAAACGCACTATATAACTCTATTTTTATTTCTTTTTTCTTTTAAATACGTTTTGCTTACGATGGTTACCTTTAAGTGGTATTCTTCTTCTTATTCGTATCACTCTTGACAGAGTGGTCGTGGTCAACATGTTGTTCGGGGGGCAGTTGTAGCTCGATACGTTGATGTCGCGCCATCTTTCCCTGTTGAAAGTCATTCTGGTACACTCGTGTGCAACTAACTGTAACTGTGCCTACCAACTAGTGACTTTATTTGATCAGTCCAGCGCATTGGGGTTCTCCCGCGCGGTCTAGTGCCTTCTACCCTGCCCTGGACAACAAATCGTTCAATGGAGTCATTATTTTGTCTCGAAATATGACCAAACATTCTCAGTATGCGAGACTGAACTACAACTACTACTGTAAGTGGTATTACATTAACTGTGTTAGACTGTAATCTATTTTCACTAGATTTATATATTAATATAAAACCCTTGGTAAGCTTAAAAAATAAATAAATAAAATACACTATAATATGTAGTATAAACTGCCATTCACAACGCGCGCGAAGTGGCGGGTAACAGCTAGTATATTATAATATCTTGTCTGATGTCAGGATGACATTTCCAAACGCGTAAAATTTACTTAGTTGTCCACATGTAATAAAAGTGAGGCAATCAGGTGTTTGAGATTTCATGGATCGTAACAAATATATGGCACACGACGACGTGCTCATATAGTGAAGTGTGAAATGCCTATGTATTGTACCTAAGTTAGAACATTTTCTTTTTTTTATTAACTTCACGCTGTATCCCACATAAAGCAGGGTAGGCAGAGGGAACCTGAGAGCCTAGTGTTAAGACACTCCGTTCTCTTAGAACATTTCCGTTCCCCACTTTCCACCAAATTGAGGCATTGCGTGTTGAGTGGCGGAACTCAACGCCGCGCTTTGCCTTGGAAAATGAAAATACTAACATTTCCTGGAGTGGGAATCGAACCCACAACCTGTCGTGTTTAAAGTCGCACGCTTGTGCCTCTGCGCCACTACAGGCGCATCATTTGAACTTGTTTTTTTTTGTAAAATCACCCCCAAAATATTTCTAGCGAATTTTTTTTTGCATCCATATCGTATCGTTTTTTGAAATCTTCACAATTTTTTTCGACCTGTTGTTTTTTTTGGAGTCCCTAATATATTAGTAAATCCGCCTCTAATTTATTGTAATTTACAAAAGGTAAGCCGATGGGGATCGTGTTATGTGGACGCCTCGCCACTGCCACTTACTACCATGTGCGGGACAAAACGTGCAGCTAAAAAACAAAAAAAAAAGTTACTAATAGTGATAAGGTCACCTTCGCATACTACATCTAAGCGCAAAATGTTTATTGTTTTACTTTTTTTTTGTAACTTCACGCTTTATCCCGCATATAGCAGGGTAGGCAGAGGGAACCAGACAACAAAGTGTTAAGACACTCCATTTTCTTTCAACAATTTCGTTCCCCACTTTCCGCCGATTGAGGCATTGCGTGTTGAGTCGCTACTCAACACGCAATGCCTCAATCGAACTCAACGCCGCGCTTTGCCTTGTTACCAAATCCAAGAAATGAAAATACTAAATTTTACATTTCCTGGAGTGGGAATCGAATCCAC
>JAKGSA010001154.1:65802-98108 GCA_033558755.1 Philaethria dido | reverse complement strand
CAAAATTAATTATTACAAAATTTAACAAACAATAGCATTTGAATAAATAAATAGTATCATGTTTATTCCGCGGAACGTTTCGCGTTGTCATATTATATGACGCGACGTTTTATTAGAACTAGTGGCCCCGGTGACGCGTTAACAACGCGTTGCCTAGAAAGCCATGGTAGTGTGTGTAATTTAATTTAATAATTTAATATATTTATTATGCATTATTTTAAGAAGATATTATCATTATGCACTCCTTCGCTATATAAACTATAAGTGTGTCAAGTTTCATGCTCCTCCGTCCGTGTAATTTTTGTAAAAAGGGGTACAAATTTTCTGCAATATATAGATACTTTTCTTATTTAGATTTAAACTGTCTTCCGCCCAAACCAGAGTATGGCAAAGGGAAGGTGAACCTAGCGTTAAGACACTCCGTTCTCTTAAGAATTTTGTTCCCCACTTTCCGAAAAAAATATATATTTTGGCGCACATGATTATTTGTCAAAAAAATTGAGTACCAGCTACTTTAAGGTCTTTAAAGAAACGCATGGATATACTATACACTTTAGCATGCAGTATGGACTGCCATCGACAATACGAGCAAAGTCGCGGATAACAGCTAGCGGGTAGCGGCTAGTTCTATATATTTATTATGTAATAGTTTAAAACAAAGTATGTTTACATAGTTAAGGATATGCGCAATTGCACTGGTATTTATTTGAGCAGGTGTTGCGGAAATGCTCCACATATGTAAAACTTTGTGTAAGAACGGACAAATCTTAACTAAAGTTGAATAAGCAAACTTTACAGTTTAAATTTAATATTTTCTTTTGTGTCTAATTTTATACTCAGAAACGTTGATTAGTGTTTAAGTGAGATTAACAGATGATTATCAGTCGGGGTAATTTATTGTATTGGAGACCAGCTATAAATGCTATTTTAATAAATAAAATTAAAAAGAATATAGGTAAGTTTAACCTAATAATAAATATTTTTTTATAAATATATACATACATAGGTATCTTAAATATAGCATGTTTTTATTTATTTCTCCCACAAATTACAGGGTAGCCACAGTGGCAGAGTGATTACTTTTCTTATATAAAGGAAAACAATTGAATCGTACTAGCAACACTATTTATAATCCTCTTGCACAAATATTAATAGAGTATGTACATTTAAAGAGATTATCAATTTCATCATGTTTTGTAACTTCACGTTATATTCCGTACCTAAGCAGGGTAAAGAAACTGATACACTTGAGTTAAGATACTTCGTTCTCTATATTTATTCATATACGGTATAATAATAATTAAAAATTAGTTTGTGTAATTCCAAAATATATACCTATTTATTTTTTTTTTATATCACGACGGTGGCAACAAGGCACACGGCCCACCTGATGGTAACGGTTACCGTGGCCTATGGACGCTTGCAACACCAGGGGCATCACTTACGCGTTGCCGACCCTTCAAAAAAATTTTATCTATTCTTTTTAGGCAAGTAAGGACTACAATATTACACTCATAACGTAACGCTGGCTTCTATTATGACCTTTACTATAATTAAAATATATTTTGCTAGTTAACAATATAAGCAGTAAAAGACAAACAATGTTCGACATCTATTAAATATTTATCCATCAATCATCTATTACGTCAAAAACGTGTTAACTACCATTCTAACGATCCAACTTAACTGGATAATACCGGTTCACAGCAGATACTTTGGAGCCGTCAAAAAATATTTGACAATACCTTGTTTTTATTTTCAATTTTTTTTTATATTATTGTTTTAGTTGTATCACATATATTATATTTAAATATTCAAGTGTTATTGTCACAGTGAATGACGTATCGAGATTTGGTCACGAGCTTCGTAAATCTTCGTAAATGCTATTTTAGACTGCAATAGACCTTATTAACTTGTATCTATATAATTATTATAGCTTAGTTTTTTTTTTTTGAATGTACTACTTATCTACCTTTTATTTGATCTGACCTTTGTTTTCCAACAACGCAAATGAAACTTTTAACTAGACAAAAAAATCTTCCCCTCTTTGAGAAATATATGTTTTTATTTTCTGTTTGTCATGTTCCCTACTTCATTAATACAAAGTTTAATAGCTATAAAGTACCTTGGTAATTTAAAGCACAATGAAGTCAAAAAGGTAATAGGTGAGGATTTCGTCATAGCGATATTGTCATTTACATGATTTTTTACAGTTTTAAACTAAATTAAACCAATAATAATGGGTACAGAACAGGAAAACTGCGACGAATGGACGCCAAAATAAAGGTAGGTATCTTATGGCCACTTTCTTAAATTTCTGGTAAAAAAGTACTTATTTGCAATTGAGCGAGATCCAGTGAATAAGATATAATCTTGGACCAAGGAAAAGAGAGCATAAAGATAAGTTTTATTAGTTTATAATTCACTGAAGAGATAAATTTTTAAACAATCATATGAAAATATATACCGTGACAGGCCGTATATCTTATATATGTAAATATATACCCATATAGGTATATAAAATGCTTACACATCTTTTTTTTTTTTTATTGATAACGGACGGCAAACGAGCAGAAGGACCACCTGATGGTAAGTGGTTACCTTCGCCCATAGACATCTACAACACCAGAGATGTTGTAGATGCGTTGCCAACCTAGAGGATACTGATGGAAGGGGGGACAATGTAGTAGTCCACTATCAGAACCACCACATTTTGGGGAAAGGATGGGTGGGAAAGGGGAAAATCTGGCTTACATGCCATCGAACCGGAACACATCATTAGATATTTGGCGGTTCGTCTTTGACATGATAGAAATTTAGATTACACATCTAAATTAACATTAAAATATTAATGTTAAGACACTCCGTTCCCCACTTTCCGCCGAATTGAGGCCACTCGGAACTCGACGCCGCGCATTATCTTGTTACCAAGCCCAGGAAACTAAAATACTAAATTTCTACATTTCCTGGAGAGGGAATCGAACCCACAACCTGTGCCTCTGCGCCACGATAGGTGTTAAAATATTACTACACATTAGTTTTCATTCCTCTCGTTCACTTTCGACTCTCTTGCCCCATAACCTAGTAATAATAAGGTCACAAAAAGGAGTTTCATAATATTTTTCGTAAAGCATTAAACTTACACATTTATCCGCTTAAACGCCAAGTAAATTGAAGTAATTAGTAAAGATTAAAATTATAATAAGTAGATACGTTATGCAAATGTCTCGAATATTCTTTATTTTTACCTTCAGTGAAGGACGATTGAGGTTTATTTTTACTTTTATTACACGCAAGCTATAAGAAGGTTAATTTATTTACTCAATCACTAAATATATTATTTAGTTTTTATGTGCTTCTTTTTATTATTGTTAATATATGACAGACATGATCTGTACCTTGAGTTTGAAGATTTTTTTCCGAAAACTAGGCTTTAAGAATCGAGTTTTAATTTAATAGAGTTTTGATTAAAACCTAGACGAAAAGAAATATCTGAAACTATCTCTTCCTTATTATAGGCACGAATACACAGTAATTTTTAGAGGCAATCAATAAAGTCATAAAAAAATCATTATTTTAATTAATTCTTTGTACCAAATAAATTAAATTTAATTATCTACGTCATTTATAAAGGTATATATTTTTGGCAGTAGTGTCCCATCCAGACTAAAAATGTCACATCAAGCCTGGTTGACAATCCTATATGACCATTTCAATAAAAGCCAAGTGAGTGCCAAAATATAGCGGTGAGAAAATAATAGAAATACGAATATGTTTAATTCTTGGATCTATTATACACATATATGAAAGACAATAATTAAATAAATAATTGTAACCCACAAAGCCTATATAGGCGTTAAAACAATCGCATTACTACAGAATTTCCTTCAGCATTAATAATATAAAGAAAGAAATATAATATATTAAAATATTGTAATTATTTTAAAATCAACAATTACCTGGTTATCTATTTAATTGTTTTTTTATTTCGATGGAGATATTACACAAAGTGCTAACGCAAGTACATGAGGTCTTAAGTGGAGCAGCCGGAAGTTGTTGCTTCAATCACTTTCTCCAACTACGTAAAATTAATTTTATTAATTTTTGTAACTAGTCATAATATTTCAACTAGATGAACACATCTACATACACACGATGGAAGCATGAAAGTACCCCATATCACTTGTTCTGCCAAAAGATATAATTTATAATTAAAATTTTAATAAAAAAGATTTTTCTTTTTTTTTTTTTATGGATACCGGATGGCAGGAAACGAGAGCAGAAGGACCGCCCTGATGGTGAGTGGTTACTTCGCCCATGAACATCTACAACACAAAGAGATGTACTAGATGCACGTTGCCAACCTATAGGATACTGATGGAAAGGGAGGGATTATGTAGTAGGTCCGCTATCCGGAACTCCACATTTGGGGAAAGGATGGGTGGGAAGGGGAAAACCTGGCTTACATGCCATCGAACCGGAACACATCCATAAGATATTTGCGAGTTCGTCTTGTTATGATAGTGGTCGCGAGCCAGACGGAGGGACAGGTACTCCTACCACCAAAAAAAAATAAAAATAGTATGGTTTTAGTAGGATGTTCCCGCACCCTGGCTCAGTGATACCACTATAAAAAATTATTTATGAAGTACTTTTTTAAATTACTTTCACGTTTTTTTGTAGAATACAATTTATTAAAAAGTGAAATGGATAAAGAATGTAAGACAATTACCGTAAAAAATATTTTAAACATATATGTATTAATATGGAGCGTAACATTTAGTATTCGTGAGTGTTGGAATTTAGATTTTTTGGAATTGCTACGCAGAATATTTTTAACACCTTACTTTCCTTAGTTTCACCTGTATCAATGTAGATAAATATTGCTTATTTTTTTTTTGTTCTTAATATTTCCTAATATGATACAATAACATAAGTGACATGATAGATAGGTGACCTAAAATCACAACGAATAGTCCAAGGTTCAAAGCCAACTCAATAATATTTTATACACAACAGTCCAGACTAACATCAAACAGGCAATCCCTAAAAGGAAATGAAATTGCGTGAGATAAAAAGCAATAAGCAAGTGTATAAGCGTACAGGACGGTTTATTTTCAATATTTTTTTTGTTCCAATATACAGGTCTTAACAGTTAGAAACCAGACCGAGATAATGAAGGTCTGAGAAAAAGTGGAGCACTCGTTTAATGAGAGACCGTTGCCCTCAAGATTTTGAGTTTAAACTTTTACGTAATTATTATTCCGAGAGCCCTTGTTCTTGGGAAATGATGTACTTACTCAAATGACATGTATTCACGCATATTGATTGATGTGTAAGACGATGTAATGTGGAAAGGATTCTTTGGTTGTATATTATTTGCAGGTTCACGCTTTACTTCCATGGCAGGGTCAGTCAGAGTGAAGTTAGTGCCAAGACACTCCGTTTCAAATTCTAGACGTTGCCTGTCAAGTGGCGGAATTCTATGCCACGATTTGTCTTATTGAAGCGAAGCAATGAAAGTAATTAAAATATATGTTACTCATTCCTCCAAGTGGGAAACGAACCCTCAACCAATCGCAAACCAAAGTTTACAGTCAAAGTCAAATAATTTTATTCAAAATAAGACGTTACATGCTTCATTTTTTGAACGTCAAATAATTTACCACCAAGTCAAACACTTCCATTGTGTCGGAAGACCTACTTTTTTATTTTTATTTTTTTTTATGGAAAGGACAAGGCAAACGAGCGTTCGGGTCACCTGATGGTAAGTGATCCCCGCCGCCCACGGCCCCGTGTAACACCAGAGGAGCTACAGGTGCGTTGCCGGCCTTTGAGGTGGGAGTAGGCGCGCTTTTTGAAGGTACCCATTTCGTATCGACCTGGAAAAACTGCCGCAGGTAGGCCATTCCACAGTTCAGTGGCACGTGGAAGGAAATTCCTTCGAAACCGCACAGTACTGGAGTGCCACGCATCCAGGTGGTGTGGATGGTATTTAAGCTTGTGGCGTACTGTGCGGTTTGAAAATCCTGCGGCAGGAATCAGGTCAAACAATTCCCCAGAACACTCCCCGTGATATATGCGATAGAACGCACAACGAGGACACGTCTCTACGCAACGCCAAAGTGTCAAGCCCTGCACAGATTACCGGGTCCCCAACGATTCGAATGGCTCTGCGTTGTATGCGATCAAATGGTTCAAGCTGATACTGGGGTACACAGTATTCCATATGAGGCCGAACCTGAGCCCTATACTACGAATATTATTTGCAAATTACAATGAATAATGTCCTGTTGAGAAATATAGTGATATAATATTAATGGTGTGAGAAACTTTTCTCTATCTTACACATTTTCTTTATCTATACTGGACGAAGGGTAAAAATTTTATATGGATAAGCCGGTATATTTAAAATCTAGGTCCGACCTGGACGATAATATAAATGTTCTGTTTAGTTTACGAAGTTTATTTGCATAGAAATTAATTTATAGTGACGTCTAAAGATAAAATGCCAAATTGGCAAAAATATCAACAAAAAATAACGCAATTTATAAATAATGTATATAATTGTAATTTAGAAAAGGTAAGCCGATGGGAATCGCGTTATATGGACGCTTCACCACTGCTGGACACCAGTACTGTAATCAGTGTAATTATTAAGGTAAACTTAAACGTCCCTTCGTGTACGTAATATACTTGAAGTTCACTTCAGGTATTGAGAAAGACCAACCATCTAACCTCAAGCTCAATGTGTGGTTTATAATGTACGTATCTATATCTATACGTGAAGCAAAAACTTTGGACCCCTTTTTACGAAAATTACGCTGGCGGAGGAGCATGAAATTTGGCATATGATAACTTTTTTTTTATAATAATGTATTAAAAGTATATTAAATTAACAAAATAAATGTTACACACACTACCATAGTTTGACATCCATGTTTGTATAAAGTGATATATACATTGCTAAAGACAACGTGTTGTTAACGCGTCAACGGGGACACTAATTTATATTCATATATTATCTATCGTAAATTGTTCTCTGACAAAAATTAAAATCATGGCACCAAAAGGATCTAAGGAAGTCATTATATTCTCTTTTCTATGTAATGAGAAAACTTTTTCGCCTACTGGCTTACTTAACGCAAGTCTTGCATAAGAGCCATATGATTTTTTCATTGTAATCTCGCCCATAATAAAATAACATATTTATCCGCTATAAAAATTATGTTATTACCAAGATTTCAATTACTACAATTAAAACTAATAGCCCATCGACGATGGTATTGATGTGTTGCTGAATTTTTTTATCGGTTTTGTAGATATTTAAGATTTTTTTTATTATTTAAATAGGATATGAATATTTGTTGTGGGTGTTATTATGTATCGAAAAAATTATATATATTTTGTTAAAGGTGTTACTAATTTGCTTTTTGTCTTAATATTGTTATAAAGGCCGAATATTTACATAATAGTTAATTAAAAAATCACATACATTTATCACGGTTTTAGTTACTATGCAATTAATAAAAGCTAAAGAAACTAGCAAGCTCAATGAAATTATATTTAAATTAATTTAGAAAATCTTTCCTAAAAGGAACATCAAATTTCAGATAATGATCATTTAATTCAGATACAGCCAATAAAAATACAATAAGAAATTACTGCATTGCAGTAGAAAACGTATAATAATTGCACTTATATTTTTTTTATAACTATTATATCCCTATGACTTTTTCTACAAATTGACATATTACGAATTTGGGGTTTAAGTAATAAATCCCATAGGAGAGTTTGTATTTTTTTATTATAATTTTTTTTTTTTTATTATTAATAATGCAGGGTCCCTCTGACATAATCAGAAACTTTGTAAAAACACATTTAAAAACAACAAATACAACAATTTAAAGGCCTAAAGATTCAAAATTTTGACTACAATAAAATTCATTAATTAAACAAATTATTCAACAAATACAATAATTTCCGCACAAAAATTCCATCTCATTCACACCCTATTTATTCGCATCTATAACTTTTCTACACACACTGACGCAATACTTTAAAAATGCATCCCTAGTTTCCGAATTTTTTAATAGTACTCCGAATCTGTCCTTGTTTACTCTTACGCCCAGCTCTGTTTCCCCCTTCATTCTTTCGTACTCGTGTAGGGGGGGGAGAGTTTGTATTGACTGAGCTAAGCTTCAAGACCTAATTCTGTTGCAGATATTTTTAAAGCTAACATTGCATTATTTGCAATTATAAGATTATTTTAATATATTTCTAACATCTATCTATGTATATATTAATATATGATGGATAATCAATCGACCAATTTTTATAAAAAAAATGTGAATAAAGGAGTATGAAATTTGGCATAGTTAAAGTTTATATGGAGAAGAAGTGCAGAAAGCGAATATATTTTTAAATATATTACAAATACATTTAATTACCATCTTGTTTGTTTGTTCATACATAACATTTTATATACATTGTTAAAGCGACATCCCACATGGGTTTAAGGATCCGCATTCAAAAGCGTTGCGTGCATCGATGTGCCTTTTTTACATACAAATATTAAATTAAAAATGCTGCGTCACGATAATCAAAGCTGTTTTATAGTTACACGTAAAGTTGTTTATGCGTGCCAAGGGTCGGGGGTCGCGTCTGATTGATTTATAATTATTATTTATTACTTTCCGACGACTTTGTTATGGCTCTCGTAAAACGGAAAGACGAAAATTGCCTCATATTTATAGATACATATAAAATAAAATGTATGCTATCGAATATCTTTTATGTTATAATATGGTTGCAATATATAGACGTGCGTAGTAATAGGCTATCGTGGTGTAGTTGATTAGCTTCTGATTGTCAATGGTTGTGGGTTAGATACCCATTTGGGAAATAATTATATTTAAATTATCTTTATATCTTCGCTCTGGAGACATGAGTTCTCCCTAGCTTACTACGTAGGATAAAACGTGTAGCTGTTTATTAGTCATATTTGAAATTTCGATAGGTGCCATGCGTCAATCAATACTTATATGGATGACCAACATAATACTAAATATTTGTACTACATAGAACATAGCCTATCTGCATTTTTTCTAGGCATCGGAATATAAATTAATTTAAAATCAACTGCTACGGTAAAATGATAAATACATAGCGTGAGCTTTTATTTCCAAATTGGCTGACATGGTTAGGCCAAAATAAATTGCGTAAATCACTCAGAAGTTCAATTATTATAAGTGTAGCTTCTAAAATAACTATTTTTATGCAGTTAGGTGGTAGGAGGTTCGTCCTCCGTCTGGCTCGCGACCACTATCATGTCAAAGACGAACCGCCAAATATCTAATGATGTGTTCCGGTTCGATGGCATGTAAGCCAGATTTTCCCCTTTCCCACCCATCCTTTCCCCAAAATGTGGTGGTTCTGATAGTGGACTACTACATTGTCCCCCCTTCCATCAGTATCCTCTAGGTTGGCAACGCATCTACAACATCTCTGGTGTTGTAGATGTCTCATGGGCGAAGGTAACCACTTACCATCAGGTGGTCCCTTCTGCTCGTTTGCCATCAGTTATCCATAAAAAAAAAAAAAAATCTAAACGAAAAAGCAACAAATTGGGACGCTTGGTTTCTTGTCACCACTAAGTATGGCAAAAATGCTAAAGTCGATTACTCTATTTGGAACAAATCTCAGTATTACTCTTTCACGCCTAATTCTGGTGAGCTTACAGATGTCTTTTTTTATTCTTTGTATTTAACACTGAATAGGGTCGCATAACATTAAGTTATACAAGTAGTGAATATAAATAGTACGATCTAAAAACTGCACTTATTATCTTTGAAAAGTATCGAAATAGTCCAAAGTGACCGTTTATTGTTATGTTTTCTAAAAGATATTATTAATTTATAATTAACATTTCGTACAATCCAAAACAACAGACTAACAGTGTAACGTAACATATCGATTGTTAGTAATGCAAGAACTATTCATCAGATTTTAAGATGTTAAAGGGGAAGATATCATAAGCACTACCTTATCTTATACATAGGGTATCAAAAGTACAGTCGAATTGAGATACTCCTCCTTTTTTCGAGACACATCGTGAAGCTTAATAAATACATACATACATACATACATAGACTTCACAATCCCTAAATGGTATCCCGCATATAGCAGTGGTAGGCAGGGTCGTCCTCCGAACTGGCTCGAGACCACTATCAGTGTTAAAGACGACTCCGTTCCCCGTATCTTATGCCTGTGTTACCAAACCCATGGAAATGTAAGAACTCCATTCCTGGAGTGGGAATCGAACCACACAACCTGTCGCGTTTAAATTGGCACGCTTGTGCCTGTGCTAATTTATAATACAGACTTTAGTTAAATGTTATTTTATCTTTTTTATCGTCATTTTTTAAAGTGTATTGGGAATAAAGGCCCAGTAACATCAGTTCATTTTTCGTTTTAAAGCCCATTTAGGGATATTTTCTTCTCGAATAAGTTCGGAACGCAACAATGGCTTTCAATCAGGCACTTACCACATACGAGTACACCACATTGACGTTATAATGGCGAATATAAATTTGTTTTACTGTATATTGTGTTTACTGTTTTACATACTGTTTATAAAGATTTATTTAAAATTTTTTTTTACTAAATAAGCATTTTTTTTATAAAATGGCGCAATGTAATAGAATATGTATAATTTTTGAAGTTTGTACGAGTTTAGAGCGGGACATGTCCCTATTTAAAGAAATATATTTTTTTTACTTATTTTTTCAACTGTTATTTTATTTTACCTGTTCCATGTATCAGTGTTTTTTTGCCAAATTATTAAAGTCGAAACTTAATAAAACAATGATTATTTTGTACATCAGGTAAATGTCATGAGTAGTTATCAATTATTTTTGTAATCAATTTTCAATTCCTTTTTTATTATTAAGGTAACATGAACATGAAGCAAAACATATATTCATTTTGGAGCTTTTAAAAATATTTGATATTTATTACGAGCATTTCAAGTTGCTAAATATATAGAGGTACCTTTATATGCTGCTGAGTAACATGTGCTTTTTTTCACTCTTACACAAACATAAAACAGAATTTAGACATATGTAAATCGAGATATTGCTAGTTGAGTGGCGGCACTCAACGCCGCCTTTAGAATTATCTGAGTGGAAAAAAGAAAAGAAAATATATTTATAGACCTAATTACCTATATAAAGTGCAACACTGTATTCAAGAAGTAAATACTTAGCTGTTGAGGGGAGAGTGGGGAGCTTAGTAAGCGAACTTTCCTCTTTTGAAAAAGAAACTCTGAATTCGACTGAATTGTTTATATCTGTTCCGGCATAGCTTTTTACTGTGAGAACCAATTTTGTATTTTTTTTTTATATGATAGCTATTAGCTAGTGTTAGCTATTGTTATTAGGAGGTTCGTCCTCCGTCTGGCTCGCGACCACTATCATGTCAAAGACGAACCGCCAAATATCTTGTGATGTGTTCCGGTTCGATGGCATGTAAGCCAGGTTTTCCCCTTTCCCACCCATTCTTTCCCAAAAATGTGGTGGTTCCGATAGCGGTCTACTACATTATCCTCCACTTCCGTCTCTATCCTCCAGGTTGGCAACGCATCTACAACATCTCTGGTGGTGTAGATGTCCATGGGCGAAGGTAACCACTTACCATCAGGTGGTCCTTCTGCTCGTTTGCCATCCGTTATCCATAAAAAAAAAAAATAATAATTTATAAATAAACTAACCTGTTGTACTACAACATCAAGGGGTTGCCCAGTTTGAAGTTCTTCTGACGGCCGCCTTGTTGGCCTTACAGCATATTCCCGTTCTCCTATCACCTGGAACAAAAATGCAAATGAAAATTAAACATTTTATTAAGATATCGTGGATCAGAAGATACGCGTCAGATAGATAGATTTTATTCTAGTTAATATTTTATATATTGTCATAAATATATTTATACGATTTGAACACATAAAATTTGTTTTTTTTTTTTTTTTTTTATGGATACCGGATGGCAAACGAGCAGAAAGACCGCCTGATGGTAAGTGGTTACCTTCGCCCATGAACATCTACAACACAAGAGATGTACTAGATGCGTTGCCTACCTAGAGGATACAGATGGAAAGGGAGGATAATGTAGTAGTCCGCTATCGGAACCACCACATTTTGGGGAAAGGATGGGTGGGAAAGGGGAAAACCTGGCTTACATGCCATCGAACCGGAACACATCATAAGATATTTGGCGGTTCGTCTTTGACATGATAGTGGTCGCGAGCCAGACGGAGGACGAACCTCCTACCACCAAAAAATAAAAAAATAAATTTTAATAAAATAAAATTTGTTGCTGGTGTTCCAATATGATGCTGGAGTTAAGAAGAATATGTACTATTTCTCTATATATATATCTCTATACTCCGCAAAAAAGCGGAGAAATAATGTGAAATGAAGACTTTCTTAAGAAGTTCTTTAAATAACTACAATGAGCATGTCAGTTGAACTTAGATTACTTCGGCAATGTCACTTTTTAGGGAAGATCATATCGATGGACTTTGCTCATTTATAGACAAAAAAATATTAGACTAGATCACTAGACACTAGTCGTTATATGATTGCCAATTTATTTGAAATCTTTATAAATTGTAGCCTATATTGCTATAGAGTTTCGTCGAAATTCGTTCAGTAGTTCATTGCATTTATAATACTAGTAGGTAAAATATTAAGATAAGAGGATTTTTTATAAATTGTGATATGATGATGATGTCCTCCTAGACGTATCCGTCGACGGCGACACACTGATTTGCCAGGTGTCATCTGCGCGGGAATATGTTATAGTACGTAAGTGTGTGCGCATACACAGACGCACTCTCTCGTCCGCTCGTTCCTTATTCCAATGGAACGGAGTACCGCTACGATCAGAGGAACGATTGAATTGATAGGTATTGTGATATACCTACAATTGTTTATGATATTTATATTTTTAATAGACACCTAGAGGAATATTAAAATATTTACCTAACAATTAAAAACATTTACAGCTGGAAACAATAAACAAATATACCGTAAAATATAATAATACCTGGCGTTTAAAGTTATTGTTAATATTACTAATTACAATTGTAAAACTGTGATTTTAACTAAATTAAATAATATATATATATATATATAACTATATATATATATATATATATATATATATATATATATATATATTTAAGTACTCATCATAAATTTAAATGGTGGTTTTAAAATCATTTAAATGAAAATAAACATAGATTGAGATTTGTCATTGTTTAGTGCTTTTAACTCGGTTGACCTTCGAGAACACAGTATCAATGATACTTGCGGAAAGTCACGTAAAAAGTATGAGGACCACCTGCAGGGCATGCATGAAGAGGTTAATGACTGGACGAGGCGAAAGAGGTATGCAGGGACCTTAGCGTTTGGCGCTCCGTTCTCTCAGACTACCCCGCTAGGGACAAATTAAATAAGTAAGTAAGCAAAAAAGAACTAATTTGGTTGCTTTTTTATGTAATAGCAAGTTTCAAGCTTCTGATGTGATCCTTTCAAAATTAGTTAAGATCTGACGAGTAGTTTTTGAGTTATTCGTAATAAATTTAATTTTTAAGGCATTTTATTTGAAGTAGATTATCTTTTTTGTATTTTTTTTTATTATAAATTATAAATATGTAGTCATTTTAAAAAAATATATAAAAATGAAAAAAATATTTAAAATAGTGAACTATAATACATTTATAGACAATCTACTTTGATTAACAAATTAACCGTATTTCTTGGAAATTGAACTCATAACCTCTGATTTAACATTCAGGGTCGCTTATTAAAATAACAACTGAGCACTTTTTCTACATTATATACTAAGTGTTGAGTGGCGGAACTCAACGCCGTGCTTTGTTCATCCAGGCAATAAACACAATTATTAAATGGCCAGTTCTTCCCTACTGCGCCACGATGGAATGAATTTACATTATTGAACGTGCATCGATAGCTCTGTAATATATTAATAAGTGTTCCTTCACTTATTATTTTGACGGTTTTTTTGCATTAGAAATAAATTAAACTAATACGACAAATACACTTACTACCAAGTGTATGTCAAACACATACACTTTTGTATAAAGTGACATACGTTGCTAAGGCGACGCGTATTTTACGTATCAGCGGGACTATCAGTTAGATACTTTTTTTAGCTTCAGTCACATAGCAGAGTAGGCAGAGGGAACCAAAGAATCAAGTGCTAAGACATTGCGTTCTCTTTTAGCATAAAGTTAGGTATTAAACAAACAATACCTATATACAATATTAAGAGGACTGCCATCGTAAATTGGAATAGGACTCCACGTCTCTAATTTCAGCGTTCAGCGAATCACACGCCAGTTTCTGCGCGTGCGCTGTTACAACCAATCAGGCAGTCCTGATGTTTATAAACAACATGGCCGATACTATTGTAATTTATATTTAGTTACCTTAGCTAGTTAAGTGAAAGAATATTTAGGATCTCCCGCTTTAGTATAAGATTAGGAGAGTATAGTGATAAATCTCTCTACTTCTAATACTTTGCCGATTAAAGATGTTCTTCTATATAAAGCAACCATTGCCAGGCAACGGTTTACTAAATATTATTACATGCAAATGGTTACAGCCATCGGGCATAGTCAGAATATATTTAAATACACCATAATAGCCTTCTAAATTAATTTATTCATAAACTTAAAATTAAATTTACGTAATGTAATATTCAAATTACCTTCGGCTATGGTTCTGTAAGTTAAGCTTATTTAATTATAATATTGATACTTTGTTAATATCTGTACGTAATGACCTTCACCATTAACAGATACGATTATAACTTCACAAAAGACTGAAGTTTAACTAATTTTCTGTTGCTCCATGTTTTTCTCCATTGTATGTAAAGTTTTGTACGTAATAGGTCGCGACACGCATTGCGCATGCGGCGGTCAAATGTCAGGTGACAATGGCGGGAAAACGTTCGTTTCAAAGCAATTTTCATGTTTCAATGTGGATTTCGACAATTTTTAAAATATTTTTTTACAATTACTACGTCTATCTGAGTAGATTGTTGCAAAATTAGATCAATTTAATATGTCCATTGTTTTTATGATTTACAAATTTGAGTCTTAAATATAGGTGTGGGTAATTGTTACTGATACTTGCAAATGAATAAAGAAATAATATTTTATTTTATATACTTTTAATGTAATATAATTTTATATTTTATAAAAATGTTATTTAAAACACGCAATAATAGATAAATCAAGGTGAAAAAATTAATATATTGTAGAATGTATAATGTATTATCATTGTCAAAGAAAAGTAACAAATAAATGGTGGACATCCAATGTCAGTTGTCATTGTTAAAAATACAATAATTATATATTATTAATAATTTACACTTATTTTTTTCTAATTTTGCTTGAAGATTAGAAAAAAAATAACTTCGAATGGTCCAAAGAGAACCCTAAGATAAACATTCGTTCATCGTTTTCCACTTGAATACAGGAGACAAAGCTGATGTTAAATGAGCGGAACTCAACAACGCTCTTTACCTTACCAAAGAGAGAGAACATGAAAATTCATGCCCAGTCAGTGAGAATCGAACCCACAAGCTTTCGCGTTTACAGATGAGTGTCCCGCTTCAACCATAAAGATTAGAACAACATAATACATTACATGTATGTGTTTGTTTATGTTTTTAATATAAGAAACACACCTAAAGTGTTATAATGATATGTTACTTTGTCTGTTGATTTATCAAGACATTGATTACTTTTTTAATGTCACTCAAGTAATTTGCGATGTCATGCTTTTATTTTTAATATTCATTACACATTATAAGTACTTAATATTGTAATAGAAATTTTGTAAAGGCAAAATATTAGTTTAGTTACATGGTAACACGTTGATTAGAGTTGTAGTAAAGACGCAGCTTCACGCTTCTTTGCCAGCTTCGCTGTATCCACATATAGCATGGGGCTTAAGAAGGAATCTGAGAACCCTAGTGGTATGACAATCCCGTTCTCCAGGCGAACTCAACGCCTCGCTTTGCCTTGTTACCAAACCCGAAAAGTAAATACTAAGCTTTTACATTTCCTGGAGTGGAAATCGAACCCACAACCACAACCGTTCAAAGCAAGACTGTTCCACTGCGCCACGATAGCTTAAAACATACATTATTAAAGATTTCATAATTTTTACAAAAAAAACATTACATAATTAATTTTAGTTAAGTATTTTTATTAGTATAAGGTAACTAAGTAAAACAAAAATTCTATTATGTTAGAAAAATTCTGCTTAAACTCGTAAAATTATGGAGAAAAGTAGTACCACAAAGCTTACATCAAATGGCTTGAGGCATCGTTCTTCACGTAATTAGTCATGTACATTACGTGAGTAATCATAATAATGAATGCCTTAAAATTTCTTGCTAGAGAGTGTGGAGTTCAAGTTATGTTGTGTCAAAAATACGTTTATATATTTTTGTAATATGTAATTATTGGCTTTTTAGACCTAAAGGAACGCCTTTAGGAAAGCTTCAAGTCGCTCAACGAGAGCTGATGGAGGAGACTATGTTCGGGGTTTCCCTGCGTGATAAAATTCATAATGAAGAAATCCGTAGGAGAACGAAAGTCACCGACATAATCCTCAAAAATATGCAAGTTGAAGTGGCAATGGGCGGGCCACATCGCTCGTGAACCGACAACCGATGGGGGAAGAAAGGTTCTCAGTGGCGACCTGGGCTCCGGAAGGCGTAGCATTAAGGACGGCCCCCTGCTAAGATGGACCGACGACCTGAGGTCAAATTGCGGGAGCGCTGGATGCAGGAGGCATCCAGTCGTGCTATGACGATCTATGGGGAGGGGCCTATGTCCAGCAGTGGACGTCTTCTGGCTGACGACGAGACGCCTAAAACACATGTTGCCTTAGTAACGTATATATCACTCTATATAAAAGTGTATGTCAAACACAAACACACAAGAGTGTTTATCTTTTCTTTTTTGTCTTGTTTATTTCTCTGTTCTCCTTCTCCATATAAGCTTAAACTAAGCCAAATTTAATTTTTACATAATTTTCGTAAAACGTCAATAAATTTTCCTTTACGTTACAATAAAACCAGCTCAGCCTAGCCGTTTAGTTAAGACTTACTATACTCGTATTACACAAATTTGCGGTTCGAATCCCACACGTTTCAATGCTTCTATATTAATACTTCCATTTCCCTGTATGGATTAGAAAAAAAATTGAACATTGACAACAAAGGGTGGAGAACCAATTGTTTTTTCTACAGCCATATAAATATACAAACACAAAAAATAAAAAAATGATACAAGAATCCCTACCAAAAATTAGTATTTCAAAAAAACATACAAATTTGTTTTATTTTTCAATTTACATACAAACGATCATAAAAAGAGTGTTTATCTCAAAGTACACGTGAAGGTCTAAGATGTATACTCGTACATACTATACGCTATATATTTTCCTCATTTTTTTATTGTGATGCATATCTTTTTACTTTTTTAATTTTATAATTGCTTTTAAGTTATCTTTTACATAGTTTAATTATATATTATTTCCTCATTGTTTTAAGAATTAAGACCATTGTAAAAGATTTTCACGAAGAGAAAATCACAGCAAATTGTATTGTTATTCTTAAAAAAAACTTATTTTTTCATATCTTTTATTAAATTATATTAAATAACGTCTTGTGAGATATTTTTGGTCTGTATAACAATAATTATCTGGCTATATACGAAGGGAGAGTTTATCTCGACTGGCTCACGACCACTATCATGTCACAGACAGAACCGCCAAATAATACAATGATTGTGTGTTCAGTTAGATGACCTTAAAACGCAGTTTTCTGTTACCACTGCATACTTTTTACAGGAGATGTGGTGGTCTATGCCAGGTGAAGTGAATAATTTAGTAATCATTCCATGACTGGAAATCAGACCCCCAACCATGCGGGTTTAAAGGCCAACGATGTCCCACTGCAGCATCTATTGGCCTTAAAAATAAAAAAAAATACCACAGAAATTCTAGTTGTATGTGGCAGTGGTCTCAGTTCGACTAAAAAAATATAATTCAAGAATTCACTTCAAAATGTAAATCTTACATTTTATTAAATGAATAAAATGTCATTTTTCACTAAAAAAAAATATATATATAATAAAACATAAATGGATTACAAATTAGAGTTGCACATTTCCGACTGAAGTGTCACCCTCGAATGAATGTATCTATATAATTATCAATTTATATCTTTTTTTTTGAGGTTTTCCACCCCCAACTGTATCCGCATGTGCAAGAATGAGCAGGAACCTGAAAGCCTAGTGTGGTAAGACATTCTGTTCCCCATTCTGTTACCTAGTTACCAAACCCAAGAAATGAAAATACTGAACTTTTACATTTCCTGGGTGGGACCCACGGTGATGGATTTACAGTCGCACGTTTGTGCCCTTTGCTCCCGACGGAGCGTCGTAACCATGCGTATGCTTATACATAGCTTACGCTGTATCCCGCATATGGCAGGGTAGGCAGATGGAACCTAGTGTTAAAGACACTGCTCCGGTTCACCACTTTCCACCGGTGAGGCGTGCCGTACTGGTGGCAGAACTCGCGATTTTTATCTGATTTCACCAAACCGGAAATGAGCGAAAAACTGTGAACCATTTCCTGGGTGGGAATCGAAGCCATAAACTGTCGCGCGTTTACGATTCGCTGCGCCGACCCAGGCGTTGTATGTATATAATTATCAATTTATTCCATATCTCTGTGATTGTTCAGATTTATATATTGAAATTACTTGGCTTTACGCTATATCATTCTATGCTTTTTTTTGCAATTTGTTCACAGTTCTCTTTAAACAAGTAGTTTATTTAAATTTTCTATATTATTTATAAATTATTTAAATGAATAAAAAAAACTAAATATATGCTAGATTTCTGAAATCTTTTTTATATTACCTAATTTGCAAATTCTGGCTCCAAGGTACGTTTGTCCTCAATGTCTAACTAGAAGCTGGAATTGTATATTTTTATTTTCTTGCATATCTTCCATCATTTTACTTCGAAGAAATCTTGGCGATATGGCCAACGAAAATTTGTTGGACCCAACTTTATTCTTCTTATGAGGGACCAGGGTTTAGAATATGATCCCTTATGCTGGTGCAGAGGATTCCGTCAGAGGAAGGATCAGCCTAAAGTGATGGGAGGTTTTATCTCGACTGATCACGAGCCACTGTCGCTACGACAGACAGACACTTCAAAATGTCTAATGATGTGTTCCGGTTCGGTGACACCCAAAAACAGGTTTCCCTATTCCTACTATCCTTTCCCCAGAATGTAGTGGTCCTATGGCGGACTGCCGTAATTAAAAATAGGTTTTTCGTCTTTGGGTGCTGTCATTGCTGAAAAATGAGACTTTGTAAACCTATATTCTCGAGTACTGTGATCTTTTTCCGCCAATTGGGGTTTTCGCCAGTTGCTGGAAAAGTCGCCTGTGATGATAAGACCGTTTTATGCCAGTAATATACTCCACCTTTCATGTATTTATATCGATTAATGTTGGTGGAATAAAATATTAAATAAATAATATAATAATTAATGAGATGCGTGAATATAAAAATACTGTCTATGCAAAATTTTTTTTTATTCGAATTTATTTTGTATTGTATGTAATTTGTTTTGTATTCTGTTTTACTAAATAGTTCTTACAATTTTATTATACTAAACTAACTATGAACCCATGTTGCTTGTCAATAAAAGATGTTCTATTTAATTTTTTTATAAAACGATGATATGGCAAAACGATGACATGGCATAATTATACAAGTATTTAAAATAAAGCAGAATCACGCATTTTTATAACGTCCTTAGTCACAAATCACAATACACTGTCTTCTCCATTTCCGCCATAATTATTTTTTTTCTGTTTAATGTTCCACAAATAAATAAATATACAAATAAGCAAGAAAAAAAAAAACGAGAAACGGAATTTTATGACACTAGGATCCCTCTACTATCCTGCTATGCAGGATAAACCATGAATAGCGTTACATTTTTATCTTACTAGAGCAGGGCAATGAATGTAATATTTATTCTACTATATATTGATCGAAGTTACAACCACCGAGCTTTACAATTTGTTTATCATTGCGCGATATTGGAAGTAAATATCTAGTCATTCTAATATATTTAGTTGAAACACAATCGACGACAGATCTCATAATCTACCTTTAAATACACAAAATGATAAGGAAAACCTTGTCTCGCATCAAGGCATCAATATAGTCAGTCTTGCAATCAACCTTTTATCCAGTTAACTACACAGTAGCTGGTGGGTGTGAACTCGCGTGCGCAGTCATTTCCTCTGTACACTACAATTATTGCCGTTGCGGAATACTTGGCTAACTTGTTTTGTACTATGAACTGAAATATGGAAATTCTATTTATTTCATATTAATCATCATGAATATCATTGTGATTATTTTTTATACGTGAAGAACCTTTGAAGGTCTTTTACGAAAATTATTCGAATTGTCACTTGAACGTCTATCATACAAAAAAAAACACGTAAGCTGAATAATAATAAATATAATAATAACTGAATAACTGAATTTTAATTTCATTTTTTGATCTTTGCAACCTCGGCAACAAACAAACGATTGCGAGCAACGCCAGTAGATGACAGAGACCCCTATTATAATAAAAAATCTATTAATTCATTAGATATTGCTTCAAAAATGACATTATTTTAATATGATTCCTGATTATTTTGACACTACTATAACGTCAAGTGGAAAATATCAATAAAATACTGACTGTGGAGAACGGAAATGTTGAAAGAGAACGGAGTATCCTAACACTACCTTCTCAGGTTCCCTCTGCCTACCCTGCTGTATGCGGGAAGTGTAAGCAAAAAAATCAGCGTGAAAAAAAATCTTTTTAATCTTTTGCATTTTCTCGTAAATATAGTCCTTTAAATCCTCTTTTAATATCGTTTAAAATGTTAAAAGAATTTTGGTCCAGTTTGTATATGTGGAAGAACAAAAAAAACATGTGTTAGAAGTTTATATGTGTAAGTATAAAAAGTGCAGAACCCATGTTTTGTATTTCCTTAACCCATTTCAACCGGCTGACGCAACAGTTGCGTTATAGAGAACCTATGCTAAGGCCTGAAAACGCAACTGTTGCGTTTTTCTCTACCCAATTCCGAACGCAACAGCTACGTCGTTAGATACGCAACAGTTGCGTCATTAAATTTTTCTATACTTAACAGCCCAGGCTGGTCGAGTCTATCACAACATTTCAGGCCGGACGGAAAGGGTTAATACTGTTGCGTGACGTTTAATAAATTTCAATAAGTACGTTTAAATAAGTAATTTTACAAATGCTGTATGAGTACATTACATACAATTTTTTTATAATTATATAATATGTTACAAAAAGATTTTCATGTGATAACGTTACATAATTATTAACAACTAGCTTTCCGCCCGCGGCTTCGCCCGCGTGGAACTCGGTTATATCGCGCGACATGGTAAAGAGTAGCCTATAGTATTTCCGAAGGTTTAGACTATTTGTCAAAATTGGTTAAGTGGTTTAGGTGTGAAGTTGTAAACAGTTGAACAATCTTACATGATTTTATGTTTGACAATAAGGAACTTCCATGCAAACTTTTATCCCCTATTTCAACCTCTTCCACCCTTTTTTTTACCATAAAAAGTATCCTATGTCCTTTCCCAAGTTCAGTGCTATCTTTATACCGAATTTCATCAAAATCGGTTCAGTGGTTTAGGCGTGAAAGCGTAACAGACAGACAGACAGACAGACAGACAGACAGAGTTACTTTCATATTTATAATATTAGTAAGGATTTGTAATGAAAATACAAGGGCTATACCTTATCTATATATTAATACGTGAAGCAAAAACTTTGGACCCCTTTATGAAAATTACGCGAACGGAGGAGCATGAAACTTGGCACACTTATAGTTTACTCGTATATAGCGATTGCAGAATGATAGTATCGTAAAAAATATATAAAATTAATAAAATAAATGTTACACACACTACCATGGTTTGACATCCATGTTTATATAAAGTGACATATACATGTTGCTAGGACGCGTTATTAACGCGTCAACGTGGAGACTAGTAGAAACAAACGAGTCAAGAGAAAGTCAACTCGGATGAAATTTTATAATATAGATCTCAAGTCTGAAAAAAACCTCGCCTCCTTAAACATTCACTAATCACACAGTTACTAAAGTTGGTAAATGAGACGAGATCTCTAAGTTAAAATAAAATAATTACACTAAATATTTGTAAGTTAAAGCCTATATATTACTCTAGCTTATACATTAGTTATACTATTTTTTTTTTTTTTTTATGGATACCGGATGGCAAACGAGCAGAAGGACCGCCTGATGGTAAGTGGTTACCTTCGCCCATGAACATCTACAACACAAGAGATGTACTAGATGCGTTGCCAACCTAGAGGATACAGATGGAAAGGGAGGATAATGCAGTAGTCCGCTATCGGAACCACCACATTTTGGGGAAAGGATGGGTGGGAAAGGGGAAAACCTGGCTTACATGCCATCGAACCGGAACACATCATTAGATATTTGGCGGTTCGTCTTTGACATGATAGTGGTCGCGAGCCAGACGGAGGACGAACCTCCTACCACCAACCATATACTACTCTATAATTTAATCTAATCCGATCCGTTCAGTAGTTTTTGCGGGAAAGAGTAACAAACAGCCATTTTCAGAAAGTTTCGCATTAATAATATTAGGATTTCCCATTCGCTACTCAATCTTAACTAAATACATGTGATCATCCAATATGTTGACAAATCATCGCAAATAGTACGCAAATACAAACATGATTTATGAATGTGCTATTTCTAATAGATCACGTTGACTCTTTGTGGACTTAACCGCAAAAGTATTGTATATCTCATTATATCTTGTTATGTTATGTTATAAATGGTTTAGGAAAATAAATAAATAAGCATTAATGTAGTGGCAGAAATGGTAATTGGCATGTACGTAAGAGAATATGATGAGTACAGGTTCTACTCCTATCAGAAGAAACATATACTTTTAATGGATATATTTAGGCAGTTACGTTTTCTATCATAGAAATCAATCTATATTTATTTTGCAAGAACGTTGATGGGTAGATTTTTTTGCATATAGTTATTTATAGTTATTTTAATTATTGTAAAGACATTATTATTGTAAAAAAATAAACTTTTAGTTTCATCAATTGTTAGGTTTATTAACTTTATTTAATACATTGTAAAGTGACACAAACTTAAATGGAGATGGGCGGGACATGTAGCGCGAATGCAAGACGACAGATGGACAAATAGATTCACAAAATGGCAGGGACCGAAAGGAAAGAGGGTCGTCGGTAGACCTTACACGAGATTGCAGGATGAGATAATCAAAGTAGCTGGCCCACAATGGATTCAGGTCGCCCAGGACAGGAAGACATGGTCACTTTTGGAGGAGGCCTTCACCCGAAGAGGGGTTCTTGCTGACTAGCGTTATGCTAATTTACAAAAAACTGTAACTGTAACTGTATTTTGTTTAATAGTGTTTTTTAAGTATATATAAGATTATTTTTTGTAGTGTAAGCAAGAAAAATAAAGGCTTTTTATTTTTATTTATTTATTTAAAAAAAGTAGGTCGCTTCGGTCTAATCATGTTGCATGAACTGCAATATTGTACATACAAAGAGCAATAATTTCATGTTTTTATTAGATTAATATTTAAATAGAATTGAATAGCTTATACATTTTTACTTATAATAAATATTACATCTAGGATAAATTTATAAATAAGTCTTTCCTTAATATTAATACAAGGTCAAGAAGTTGCTGAAGAGTAATTACATGACGTGAAATAAAATTTTAGAAATATATTTTTGTATAGGTATATATTTTTGTTGCTTCCCGATTTTTCTCGCATAGCAGAATGGCTAGATCTCTCTGGCCATTCTGTATCTAATATTAAAAAACTCCGTCCCTACTTCCTGCGTGAAACCAAGACATTGTGATTTGGATAGTGGAACTCAACGCCGCGTTTACACAAGATTTCGTAAATATAAATGTAAAAAACGTTGCTTATTTAATAGGCACAAAATAGAAAACACCGTGATATTATAGAAATAGATACTTTATAACATATATAACTTAAAAGTGTGAGAATTGTATGAAGATAAAAACAAAACAATTTAGTGATAATAAACAACAATAATAAAGAATTGTAAACCATTGTCGAATATAAAAAAAAAAAAAATAGTCCCGCAGAGTTTCTTGCGCCGGTTCTTCTCAGGTCTGAGGCATTAAATTTAGTGAACCGGTGGTAAATTATTTGACGTTCAAAAAATGAAGCTTGTAACTTCTTATTTTGAATAAAATTATTTGACTTTGACTTTGACTTTGACTACATTTTCTACATGGATTTTTATGAAAATCTATGAATTTCTTAAAATAATTTATTTTCATTCAGTTGCAGCATTGTCACTTTATAGAAAAGTGCATGATAAACATATGGCACCCACTGCGATTATATTTATTTATTAATTTATATAGATGCATTTTTACGAAAAATATTGGCTTTCTGCACTTCTTTTCCATATAATAATAAAAATTACTATGCCAAATTTTATACACCTCCGTCCGCATAATTGTACCTAAGTTTTGATTTCACGTATCAATATAATCATTTAAAAATGACAAAGCAAAATTAAAAGTACCGCTTCAATGTAAACAAGTGGTTTTCAAATGAAGAGTAAACACTGAACGTGTAATAATAACATGGTAATTAACCAATTAGAACTACAGTTGTAGCTGTTTATAGCATGTCTTCATTGAGGTACATTTTATAGTAGTTGACACATAAGTAAATACATGTATTGATACTTACTGTATTTGGCATCTAATTGTAAAAACTGGACTGTCATAGATAGATATATAGAGCTGAACAAGCCCTGTAACGGTAACGGTAATGCAAAAAAATTGTAATAGGTTAAACCTTTATGCAAATAAAAGTTGTGTAGTGTATGAGTAATCACAAAAAAAAGTAACTGCATTTGGAGCAGTTGTAGTTGTAGAAGAATTATATTTACTAGTGTCCCCGTTGACGCGCTAACAACGCGTTGTCTTTAGCAATTATGTCAATTTATATAAACATGGGAGTTAAATTATTTTACAGAAATCCTCTCTTAGCCTCTACACTCCCTCAAGGAACCTTAATGCTATGTTTCAGCTTTCTATGCCCAGTAATTTCGCCTGTACATTCTCTCTCAGTTGTTTGTCGGTAACGTATTATGGATATTCTTAAAAATTACGAATAATATTAAGTTCAAATGGGGTATTACCCCATTTGTTTTTATTTCCCATTATTCGTAATTTAATGTAATTCTCGATCATTTTACAATTTAAATTGAGAATCGGTTAGAGTAACGACAGCGACGTTTCCAAGTTAATAGTCAACGGCAAAAAGGGAGGAGGGTAGTTTCGATCGTCTTTATATACCCTCGCCATAGATTATGATTTCTAACAATATATATAGATGTATATAATGAATAATCTTAGTAAATTTTAATACTAGAGCAACACTATAAAATACTCAATTTATTGATATTACAACATTCTTCGCATGCTTTTGTCATGTGTGTATATCGAGATGCCTATTAGTTTATGTATCTGGACAGTTAGGTATCAGCTTAACGTTACTTCATTTTAATATTTAAATCTTAAGATGGTTTTGTATTATATAGAATATTTCATTCATAATATATTTTATGGGAGATTATGAAGAATGAGGAGTAAGGAATAAGTTTATATTCTTTTCTTTCTTTTTTATACTTATATATTTATATAGGGTCTTTGGGTGGAAGAGGAGTCTAAGACTAATAATATTATACTAGTGTCTCCGTTGACGCGTTAATAACGCTTCCTAGCAACGTATGTATATGTCACTATATAAACATGGATGTCAAAACATGTTAGTGTGTGTAACGTTTATTTTATTAATTTTATATATTTTTCATGTATTATTTTAAAAAGATACTATCATTCTGCACTTCGCTATATAAACTATAAGTGTGCCAAGTTTCATGCTCCTCCGCCCGCGTAATTTTTTGCTTCACGTATTATTATATAGATAAGAATGAAACATTGAGTTAAAATACTCAATTATTCATTTAATTAAATAAAGAGACAATGCGTGATTTGTGGGTAGACTATACGTCGTATTTAGTCTAACCAGCTAGGGCAAGCATCCATATTATAGTTATAAATACTCAGTCGAGTACCCTCTTCATCAATTTTGTCCAAGATTTGAACATCAAAATAAAAATTTTGAAGCGGTAGTAAGCCTTGGCCTGTATTCGTGGCATCTTCGGTTGTTACAACTAAATATTCAAATTTTATTCATCATATCCGACAAGCAATGGTGTGACAAAGGACGCTAAAAATAAATCTTAAATTAAATAATATTTTAATTCATTTATATTACGTACATATTACATAATTGAGTTTCTTTTATGTTTTTTTTTTTATTATTTTGAGAAAACCTTTTGTAGTGCTGTTTCTTGACATACAATTTATAATTATAATTTGTATGCTGAAAGAATCATGGTTTCAGCATAGCAGGGTAGGCAGAAAGAACAGCTAAGACAGACTGCGTTCTCTAGTAGTAGAGACTACGTTCTCTTTCGCTTTTTGAAATATTGCATGCTGAGTGCCGACTATAATTAATACCTGTTGTGGCGCAGAGGCACAAGCGTGCGACTGTAAACGTGACAGATTGTGGGTTAGATTCCCACTCCAGGAAATGCAAGTATTTTCATTTTCTGGGTGTGGTAACAAGGCAAAGCGCGGCGTTGAGTTCCGCCACTCATCACGCAATGCCTCAATCCGGCGGAAAGTGGGGAAGGGAATTGCTGAAAGAGAACGCAGTGTCTTAACACTAGGTTCTCAGGTTCTCTGTCTACCCCGCTATATGCGTGATATGGATAACTGCGTGATACAGCGTGAAGTTAAAAAAAAAAAGATTGCCGACTATACATACATATACCCCCCGCTAAGCATTGAACCCACAACTGTCGCCTAAATAATTAAATACATTCCAACTGCGCCACGGTAGCGTCACCAAAATAATTATATATTATAATCCCTTCTATAAATATCCCGTCATGACGTAAAGTACAGTCGAATACATAATCGCTAAATTTCTAGTATGTACATAGGTTGACGCACATGCTTAGTTTAAGCGTCATAAATAAATGACAAAAAACCATATATATATACATTAGTAACATCATCATGGTTTTTCCTGTATTTTGAAATTCGTCGTTTCAAAACACTTATTTAAATAATTTAAAAAATTAATAAGATATATCAAAAGAAAGAAGATAACTCAAAAAATACTTGTCACATCTCAACGAAATTTAAATGGGACCACATCAAAAGCACCAGCTATAATATAAAATTGGTTCACGCAGTAAAAAGTTATACGGCACACAAAAAAATACAGTCGAATTGATAATCTCTTCCTTAACTAACATTTTCCTATGTGAACCAATTTTGATTATCATTTTTTATATGATAGCTATGATAGCTTCTGATGTCCCACTTTTTTTTTTTTTTTTTTATGGATACCGGATGGCAAACGAGCAGAAGGACCGCCTGATGGTAAGTGGTTACCTTCGCCCATGAACATCTACAACACAAGAGATGTACTAGATGCGTTGCCAACCTAGAGGATTCAGATGGAAAGGGAGGATAATGTAGTAGTCCGCTATCGGAACCACCACATTTTGGGGAAAGGATGGATAGGAAAGGGGAAAACCTGGCTTACATGCCATCGAACCGGAACACATCATAAGATATTTGGCGGTTCGTCTTTGACATGATAGTGGTCGCGAGCCAGACGGAGGACGAACCTCCTACCACCAAACATTAAAACTTCCTTAAAATTTGATGAGTCGTTTTTGAGTTATTCGTAATAATGTGACTTTTCAAATCGGTTTCCTGCTTTTATTAAAATCTTAAATATTTAGTAAGCAATTAAGTATAATACAACTACTTATTATTATAATGTTAATATCTTTTAAATGAAGCCTATAATATAAAAAAAAGTTACTTTTTTGTAATATAGTACATATGATATATAAGATAATATATTTTTAAGTGAATAAAGTCAAAGGATTGTAAAATTTACATAATAATTTTTTTTTTAAAGTATGATTAAATCTTTTTTTTTAAACTATAATCCGCAGCCGAAAAAATATTTGAGGAAGAATAATATGAAGTCTTTGTTTTTTTTTAATTTATAAGATTTGGTAAAAACATAAAAAAGTTACAAGATTTCGTAAACAAACGAGATATTTTAATTTGATTTCATTTTTTAGTTTAAAAATATAACAAGGCTGTATAAATACGAGGTCGTCACTTAAATATGTTGATGTAAATAAAAAGATACAGAATACAATATGAAATGAAAGGTGGCTTATAATTTTTTTTTTTTTTTTTTTTTTATTGATAACGGACGGCAACGAGCAGAAGCGACCACCTGATGGTAAGTGGTTACAGACACCCAACACCAGAGATGTTGTAGATACGTTGCCAACCTAGAGTGATTACCGGATGCAAAGGGGGACAATGTAGTAGTCCACCATCGTATCCACCACATTTTGGGGAAAGGATGGTGGAAAGGGAAAACGGTTTATGCCATCGAACTGAACACACATGATATTGGCGGTTCGTCTTTGACATGATAGTGGTCGCGAGCCAGTCGGAGGACGAGAACCTCCTACCACCCATATAATACAGTTGTGATAAAAAAAAATAAAAAAAAAACAAATGTGTCATCATCAAAAATATGAATAAAAAAATATATCTTATGAGCAGTAACGGAAAATAACAAGGTATATTTATATCATTGGCTTAATTCAAGCTTCTAAGTTCGATGTAAAATTGGGAGCAATTTTTATTTTTAGTTAAAACCGGGTAAATATACAAAGGTTTAAATTGCTAATTGCATTACATTCATTCATTTCAATAGAAGGGGAATTTTTTTTGCGGTAGGAGGTCTGTCCTCCTGACTGCTCGCGACCACTATCATGTCAAAGACGAACTGCCAAATATCTAATGATGTGTTCCGGTTCGATGGCATGTGTTTCGATTTCCCCTTTCCACCCATCCTTTCCCCAAAATGTGGTGGTTCTGATAGTGGACTACTACATTGTCCCCTTCCATCAGTATCCTCTAGGTTATAAACGCACCAAGGCCCTGGTGTTGTAGATGTCTATGGGCGAAGGTAACCACTTACCATCAGGTGGTCCTTCTGCTCATTGTCAGTCCGTTATCATTAAAAAAAAAAAAAAAAGGGGGTTCTCAATATTAATATATTCTTTTTATGAGTTATTGCAACAATTATTTCTAGATTCTTTTTTATATGGTAGTCAGCGCTTCTGTTGTGGACGTGTAGTTTTGAGTTTATTCGTAATAATTGTTTGTACTTTGCATTTATTTGTAGACAGTTTTTATTGTTAAGTCTTAATATATGGTCATACATTGTCGCATGGTTGAAGATTCGTTCGAGAGAAAATGTTAAATTGTTTTTGTTTTCCTAATTACTTAATTCAAGCTTAATTTATATTAATTTATGATGACCTAACAATCTAATACTAATCTCTTATACCCAACAAAACTTGGCATAAATGTATGTAAGGGCATGTTTTAGTACGCCCAATATATAATTACATTAAAAACTATAAAAACAAAAGTATATTACTGTACTATTTGTTGCATACATAAAATTGGGCCAAGGTCCAACACCTGCAATTGGTGTAAGTCTGAAAATTGAGTGCTTGATAATAAGCTTGCTGGAATTAAACGTAAAATTATGTAATTGATTTAAATGATAAATAATAAACCCTAACAATATCAAAAAAAGTGCCTCATAATTATATTTTTCCTTACTCAATTCAGTTCAGTTCTTTTATTATGGCGTCTGAATGTTGTATGGAGGAGAAGAAGAAGGATTGATCGGTAAAAAGGTAGTTGCACTCATGAGAGAATGTAGGTATTTTCTCACTTAAGTCAAAAATATAACATTTGACAAATCTCACTTCCCCTACAGTTTGTAATGAGTATTTATCAAAAAATCATTAGAGTTACCTTGTTACGAATGAAAATATGTAAATGAGTAGTATAAAATGATAATGAATATAATAATGATAATGAATATAATAATGATAACAATAAATTGAATTAAGGTATTATAAACATTTTATCTTTGTTATAAAAGGATAAATAATTGTGCAACATGTATAATATTATGTATTACTGTGTTAGTCAGTATTATCGATTACCTCCCAGGTGGCTAGGGACAAAAGAAAAAATGTTTATGATGTTTAATTATTTATTTATTTCACTCTGCATCCTGCATGTAGCAGGATAGGCAGAGGGAACCTGAGAACCTGGTGTTAAGACACTCCTTTCTATTCCCAATATTTCCGTTCCCCACTTTCGAATTGAGGCATTGCGTGTTAAGTGGCAGAACTGAACGATGCGCTTTGCCTTGTTACCAGAGTAAGGAAATGTAAATACTAAATATTATTTAATATATTCATTTCCTGGAGTGAGAATCGAGCCCATAACCTGTCGCGTTTTACGATCGCACGCTTCTGCCTCTGCACCATTACAGGAGGACTGCGCCTCACAGAGGTTTTGAAATTTGTTTAATTAATTATTTATCTGATTTTCATGTATAGTCAAAATAAAATATATTTTCTTTAAAATATTCATATAATGTTATCTGAAAAATCACTGGAATAAACAACAAATGACGTCACTTATTTACGAGCGTCATCGCTGTCAAAGGTTACAGTATGTACTAACATTATATTCAAATGATTTCCATAAAAATTCCGTTAAAACTTAATAATAAAAAAATAATACTATCAAAACTTACAAGAAAATGATTAATTGAAAGAAAATATTTAAAATTATATAGACACAGGTGTCGTATACATCGAGCAAACTGAAGCCACATTTTTAAGTAAAATTTCGGTGGGAAACGTGAATAAATATCTTTATACAGTATTGTAAATAAATACTTTTTAATAGAGGCCTAATATAGTATTTGCATACCATTATTTAATTAAATCATATAATATCTAATACTAAAATTAAGAGGCCTGTCGGGGCGCAGAGGCAAAAGCGTGCGACTACGTGTTGTGGGTTCGATTCCCACTCCAGGAAATGTAAAATTTAGTATTTTCATTTTCTTGGGTTTGGTAACAAGACAAAGCGCGGCGTTGAGTTCCGCCACTTAACACGCAATGCCTCAATTCGGCGGAAAGTGGGGAACGGAATTGTTGAAAGAGAATTGAGTGTCTTAACACTAGATTCTCTGGTTCCCTCTGCCTACCCTGCTATATGCGGGTTACAGCGTGAAGTAAAAAAAAAAATTAAGACGAATATTTTATGTCACCATATGACCTTACAAGCGTAAATGTGCATACAATGTTTCACGTACAAGCTTTAAATATCCAATTAATCTTTTTTTTTTTTTTATATATAACTTTGATCTGTTTCTTGCCGTCTGATGTCCTTATAAATATATCTAATGACAATACAATACTTTCAAAGCATGGATCTCCTTGACAAAACGACCGTCATAACGAGAAAATAATTTTATATGTTTTTTATTACTTCTTCAAATGGGGAACGGAGTGTCTTAACACTAGGTTCCCTCTGCCTACCCTGCTATATGTGGGATACAGCGTGAAGTTATGTATGTATGTATGTTTATTACATCTTTATTATCAGAAATTTTTATCTTTAAAAAAAATGAAAATGTAGCTCAAGAAATGAAGCTTGTGACTTTTGGTACTGTAATACGTGTTATTTTTTTTAAATAAAAAAATGATCTGTAAACAATGTTATATCGTGAATAAACAAAACCTTTTTGATAGTTTTAAGAGTTTGGTGGTAGGAGGTTCGTCCTCCGTCTGGCTCGCGACCACTATCATGTCAAAGACGAACCGCCAAATATCTTATGATGTGTTCCGGTTCGATGGCATGTAAGCCAGGTTTTTCCCATTCCCACCCATCCTTTCCCCAAAATGTGGTGGTTCCGAGAACGGAATACTACATTGTCCTCCTCTTCCATCTGTATCCTCTAGGTTGGCAACGCATCTACAA